>JAZHYW010018015.1:0-30894 GCA_037355805.1 Ixodes ricinus
CCGTATCGTCCCACGTTGCTCTAGTATGGCCGCTGAGTATGGCCGCTCCTAGTATGGCCGCTCCTACTATGGCCGCTCTAGTGGCCGCTCCTAGTATAGCGGCCGCTGAAAAAATGAGTCACCAATGCACCCTCCCGGTCGGTTGCCACCTGGCTACCTACTGTGCGGTAGGGAAACCCATCCTTTTGCATTGCTGGGGTGTTGGCCAGTTTTCGGCCGGGGTCGATAAACGTTGCCTAATTCTGTGTGCGGCTGCTTAGCTTTGCATTCAGGAGCGTGGTCGTAGCCTTAGATCTTCCTCTGTCGTCTATTTCAGTTACTGAGCAGATGGCTAGTGATGCCTTTTGTTTGGCCCACTGCAGCCTCAGACATATAATTGTGTCAGGTTGCTCGCCCTTTATGCGTCATTCCAACCTCACGTGCACTATATACATGCGTGGTACATTCCTCGCTTTTTCCTCCATATGTTTCGATAATTTTATGCACTACCTCAATTTGTGGCTCCCTCTTCATTACAAACTCCATGCTTTGAGGTGCTTGGACTTCCTCGATCAGAGCTCGAGCCATCCGCAGTACGTTCCCATCTCCGGCGATTATCAGTTCCCGTGCGATCCTTCGTGGCGGTCGGCTTTGAAACAGCCTCACGTGAAAGCTTCTTTGCAGCAACGGGCACGTGAATCTCCTGAATGGACAGCGTGTGTGTCTCCACTTAAAGTTTTACGCTCGGGACTCAGTCACCCTGCGCGTCAGTGCGCGCTGTCACGTTATCCGGATACTTCATGCCACTACCGGCATCCTGTGGACGGTCTTCCTGTAGTTCGTTTTCTTGCTTGTCTACCCCAGCCTTCGTCGCATCGTTCAATGTCAGCGCACTCCGGTGCAGATCTGTTTCACCACTCATCTGGTTCTCCACTTCAGATTCCGATAATGCGGTGCTTAGTCCCATCTTTCTATAACCATGGACTTCTCCTGCCCGTCGAGCTACTGCTGCATGTCCTGTGGGCGCGCTGTCTTCGTAGCTTGCAGTGCTTTCTGCTTCTCTCTTCACCACCTCGTTTATTCTGCATTCAAGTGTCGAGGTCCTCCAAGTCACTTCAGACAGCCTGCGCCCATCCGATGCTCGGACTCTAGGCGTGCTGACATGGCGCCTATCTGGGCCTCTGTGTCCTTGAGCCTTTTTTCGCGTGCATCCGTCTGATTTTTATGTCTCTGCCGCAGCACGGCTGGCATACGAGAGGCTAACTTTGATTCGTGTCGTCATGTGTCGCGTCTGCCATTAGCTCCAAGGACCCACGGTCTACAATATTAATGGTGTCATCAACAGCTGCGGCATGTCTTCAGCAACCGCCGCAATGTCGGTACTCTTCACGGTGGCTTGCGAAGTTCGGGCGGAGTTTGGCGTCAAGACGGGCGTCGCAGCGCGAGTGGCAGTGGTCGACGTAGTACCCTGAGAGGGGCCGTTCGGATGGCCGATTGGCGGAAGTACAGGCCGCATGTACGTCAACCAGTGTCGTTGCCCCTTTGGTTGGCAGTGCCCACTGACCTGGAGTTCTGACGAGACCAGTGCTGCACACTATTGGGCATCGTGTTTACAGGCAAGAAGCGTGTATGTGGGGAGCAGCGTGGCTGTAGAAGTTTCCCCTGCGGCCAATGGCTCGTCCACAGGGGAAACTGCGGACGAGCCATCGGCCGCAGCCTGCACGATGGTTCGTCCAGATATCTCGAGAGGTATTCATTGCGGTCAGGGTTCTTGAACAACACCACTGTCAGCGATGAAGACGAAGTGTTCCATCGGAAGGCTTGGATATCCCCACGGCAGGCCGCAGGATGACTCGTCCGCAGGGAACCGTTGTTGCTTGCCGTGGGGATATCCGCTCTCCGGAAGGAACACTTCGTCTTCATCGCTGACAGTGTTGTTTCTCAGAAACTCCGGGCTGCAATGAATATCTCGTATAGTATTTGTAGGGGAATACGCAGTAGCTTGTAGACGCTCAATGAGATTCTCCTTGTTTCCAGAGGAAGGAAGACCACGGGCTTTTAGTGCCCTTTTTAGGTCAGAGAACCTTCATCTCGGCCATTTTTCTGCAGACATATTCCCGAGCGGAGCGGTGCGATGGAGGTCAGCCGAGCGTCGGTGTGGCTAGTCGTGAGAAAAAGCATATTTGTTACTAGGTGCCTGCATCTGCCGGCCGGTTCCACGGAGCGGGAGCGGCCGGCAAATGAGGCGCCCTCTATCTGTATTGTATTGTATTGTATTGTATTGTATTCTGCCGCGCAATCTCTTTAAAATGAGAGTGGAAGTTAGACACACCAAAAAAGTTGAAAATAAAAAAGGAAAGAAAAGAAGGAAGAAAAAAGGGGGGAGAGGATGGGGAGGTCGTCAGGGCCCACCATCTGTCGTCAATGACCCTGGTGGGCCGATGGTAACAGCTGCCCAGACGATCACGGTGGTCCAATCGGTACCGCTGACTTCTCGGTGCGCAAATCACCGTTGCACTTTCCATCACGCCTCCAGTATTTGCCTAGAACAGGCCACTGGCCATGTTCATTCGTAGCTGAGTGCCTGCTCGATGCGGAATCCCGATGGGTGCTGTCATGGAAGGAGCCTTTGGCACGTGAGCAGCAAATGCTTGGTGGTCTCTTCGTCTTCTCCAGAGGCGCTGCATGTCATGTCACCGTCACACGCTATTGTCAAACTTTTGACGGTACTGTCCTGGTGCTCAGGGCACCGCCACGCGAGGCCTCGATGACTAGGCGACTTCCCAGCCGTGTTCCTGCACAGAACGTTATTGGAGCGATCTCGGTCTTGAAAGATGCATACAAATGCATGCCTGCTCTATCTCCGAGAGTTGTGTGCAGCAAAGGCAAAGGCATTGGCGCGGGCACGTGGCTTTCAGATGTGCTTTCTTTTCGCGTGTGCTCGTGAAAAGAAAGCAAATATAGCCAGGCCCTCGCGACTGTGCTTTTGCCTCTGCACGCAACTCGCGGTCTGCAGTATAACGCATGCTGCTGCGCATTCCCAATGTCCAGCGCTCCCTTTCGACAGCATTTATCTGCGTTCGCATTTCACGCACCCAATCTTTTTCAGCTTGAGTCTCATCTGTTACTAGAGTTCCTGTATAGGCTCCCTACGGTAGCTAGAGTTGCGCGTCTGTTTTCCACGTGCCGCCGGGCCTCTATTCGCCGAGATCCGATCGCGTGAGGAGCCGAGTGACCACAACAACCGCGTCGAGCTGCGTTTTGTGTGCTCCGCAACGTCACGCTACTCTTTTGCACCCGGCACTCTACTGTGTTTTGTCGGCGGCGCGCCGAGGCGTTGTCCGAGGACGTCCTTCTGCGCAGTCACCGGCGAGGAACGAACCAGGCAACATCGAAACGCCAAGCCAGCGCAGTAAGCCGTTCCCGCACGTATCTTCGGTGACTACAAGAACTGCGTCGAGCTACGTTTTGTGTGCTCCGCAACGTCACGCTACTCTTTGCACCCGGCAACTTAATCTGACATGCTGCTTCTGATTTTGTAGGTAAAGCACTGCTTTCGCTGGCTCTTCGCTGCGTGTTTGACTACTTGCATTCCGCTGGTCTGCTGTCGTGTTGCTTTGTGTTGTTTCCACTTATAGCATCTTTTCAAAATGAGTGACCGCATCTCATGCCAGAAACCTGTGGCATCTGAAAGTTCTTCCATTAAATGCTCAGAGTGTGAGCACTGTTATCACACTGTGGAAGTGCTCTGGGGTTACAAAAACGTTTCTTAAGTCAATGCCACAGGAGAGTCTCGATCACTGGGTATGCAACACTTGCAAATTGCACGCTCGACGTTCGTCTACTTCTTCGCTAGAGTCTCAGTCTGCACGGGAGGGCCCTCTGACCTCGCACGTCCAGACAGCTAAATCATCGGTGCCTCCAGCTGTAATTGCGGTTGGCCAAAACCAAACACAAAAACACCGATCTGAATGTAGCAAACATGTTGGTGGCTATGAATGCAAAGCTGGACACGCTCCTAAACCTGAAGAGCAACGGTGGATGGTATGGAACTCTCCGCTCCAGCATATGTCGGAGAATTACGACGATGTGTTGAAACGTCTTGGTGAGCAACACGAGGAAATAAAAGACTTGAAGAGAAGGGTCACAAACTTAGAGAAATCAGGGGCCGGAGCTGAAATGGATCAACTAAAGCATAAAGTTCACGACCTGGAACGGAGGAATCGCAAACAAAGCTTAGAATCTTATACAACCCTGTGCGCAGCAAGGACGAGGACAAAAGGAGAGAACAGGACACAACAAGGCGCAACTTACAACTGAATTTTATTGAATACGTGTTCCGGTAATTTATAGTCCCATCATCGTCACAATGACAACAAACAAAACGACAAAAAGCAAAAGAAAAACGACCATCACAGAGCATAATTGGAAAATAACACTATCTCGTTCTCAGGAAAAACAATTCCTTCTCCGATAATGCAATCGACGGCATGGCAACACACGTGTCTCCCAAATAATCAATCGTGCTCGGCTTCTACGATTTCGCGTGTTAACGCTGACTTGCATTTCAAATTCTTTACGCAACCATCCAGCAGTGGGGTACAACCGCATGTCCTGCAATGCAAGTCAAGACAGCCAGCATGAGTAGACGCTGCCTAAATGATCGGCTCCGCGAGCACAATAACAACGTGCAGAAAAAGAACGGTGGCTTTCTTGACTTGCATTGCAGAACATGCGGTTGTACCCCACTGCTGGATGGTTGCGTAAAAATTGGGAAATGCAAGTCAGCGTTAACACGCGAAATCGTAGAAGCCGAGCACATTGATTATTTGGGAGACACGTGTGTTGCCATGCCGTCGATTGCATTATCGGAGAAGGAATTGTTTTTCCTGAGAACGAGATAGTGTTATTTTCCAATTATGCTCTGTGATGGTCGTTTTTCTTTTGCTTTTGTCGTTTTGTTTGTTGTCATTGTGACGATGATGGGACTATAAATTACCGGAACACGTATTCAATAAAATTCAGTTGTAAGTTGCGCCTTGTTGTGTCCTGTTCTCTCCTTTGTCCTCGTCCTTGCTGCGCACAAGATTGTATAAGATGTCAAACCAACTCGCCCAAAACAACCACCCTTCTTAAAGGTCAGAAATACACGGGATCCCCACAAGCGAAAATGAAGACCTCATTGCCAAACTAAATGCACTGGCAAGGCAACTTGATGTTCCCGACTTGACCACAGATCAAGTTGTTGTAACGCATAGACTTGCTTCACCTCCAGATAAAACACCCAAAATCATTGTTTGCTTTGCTAGCCAGGCAACGCGAGACCTGTGGCTAGATAAACGGTCAAACCCGAAACGTGCTCGAAGCAAGATTTTTATTTCGGAAAACTTGACACAGCAAGAAAAATCGCTTCTCTGGGAAACAAAGGAATGGGCAAGGGCGAAGGAGTATCAGTTTGTCTGGTATAGGAATGGAAACAGTCTTCGTAAGGGAGAAGGATGGGGCTGGGTTCTATCTAATAGCAACGAAGGATGACATGTCAAAACTAGACTAATTTCGTTGCTCCTTCAGTTGGTTACTCTAAATTTGTTTTTTGTTTCTAAAACATGAATGACAAGCCATATTTGTTGCCAAGTGAAGTTAGGCTTATTTTAAACACCAACATAATGCACCGTTTAGTCTGTTTCACCTTAATGTTCAATCGGTAAGAAATAAAATCGAGGAACTAGGCATCTTTTTGGGAGTTTTGATTTTATGTACGATGTAATTATGTTAACCGAAACATGGTATAGAACAGGGGATGAAGTTGACGCGTTAGAAAATTATGAACATTTCAATTTATGTCGTAATGATAAACAAGGTGGCGGTGTATGCCTGTATGTAAAAGAAAAATTTTGAGTGTGTCGTGATTGATGATTTTACGATTATCACAAATGACTACGAGATGCTGACGTTAAAACACTATAAATCTGTATTTTGTGTTGTTTATCGACCGCCAAGTGGAAATATTACTGCTTTTCTTGAATCTATTTATGTGATTTTTAAGTTTATTTGTGAAAATGAGTTTATGGTTTTTTGTGGTGGTGATTTTAACATAGATATGCTTACGTCTTCTCCACCTCAACTAGAGTTCCTCTCTTTATTTCAGTCGTACGGTTTGCTTAATGATATTGTACAGCCTCCTCGTATTACACCTAATCACGAAGTATTGCTCGATCTGTTCTTAACAAATGTGCGCGAGTCCGATGTAATCTCGGGAGTAGTGGAGAAACCATTAGTGACCATCTGCCAAATTTTTATGCTTGCTGACATAGGCTTTAAGAGGAAGGAAATTAGTTCAGAAGATGTCCACTTTGGAAACCTAAGCGCAAAAACCTGGAAAAATTTGAACAACAAGTGAACTCTGAGGACTGGGGAGTGGTTCTGTCTAGTGTGTCAGCTGATGAAGCCTTTAACGTTTTTTTAGAAAAATTTAGTATATTATGTGATCGTTGCTTTCCATATCAATTGCGATAAAGTTCACCACAAATCTCGTAAACCTTGGAGTTTACGTCTGAAGTATTGAACATGATTAAAAAGAATTTTTTTTTCTATTATAAATTTGTACTAAGCAAAGATGTTGCCATTTTGTCTGCCTTTCGAAAACAACAGAACGCGGCAACTAATTAGTCCTAATCTTTAATCTTTAATCTTTATTTTTCCAGAAACACTGGAAGGAGTCCCAGACAAAAAGCTGTTGAGACAGCTTGACTGGGTCTGGGACCCTTATTACATTGGCAGCAGCTTGGTAGGGCAACATTCAACTATCATAACATTTGATGAAACAAAAAATAAATTAAAAATCGGAACTTTGTAAACATTATAACACTAAGTTAGGGAACAACGAAGATATAAGAGCGCAAGTCTCGTTTGCTAATCGTGTTTATGTTTATGTTGTTTGTGAGGCATTTATTTAAAACAAGTGGTACATTATAATGTAAAGTTTGTAAGTTGTAGTTTGTGCGGGAATAAGGGAGGACCCATGCTTCTCTGCGGCGTATGTTGACATCACTGCTATGCCTTACAAGCTCAGAAATAGTGAATAAAAAATCAATGAATAGTGTGGAAGAGAAACGAATGGAACAAAGCAAACGATACTCATACATGCGTTCAACCGGAATTATTCGATATTTTAAAAATAAAGGTTCTGTGTGGTCTGTGTAGGAAACATCAGCAATATATCGTATTATTTTCTTTTGTAGTAATAGTATACTTTTAAGGTTTGTTTTTGTTGTAGTAGCCCATACAAGGTGACAATAACTTAAGTGGGATTGAAATAATGCGTAATAAATTTTAAGTTTAATGTTGAGTGGTAAAACATTGCGGCAACGAGATACAATACCAACGACCCGAGAGAGTTTAGCTATCAAATAATTTACATGACAATCCCACGTCATATTCTCTGAAAAAAATACGCCTAAAGTTTTATGATGGTTGACTATTTCGATTGATGACGTGCCTAGTGAGAGAGTGTAATTTATTGAAATGGGTTTATTTTTCGATCTGAATAGGATTGCTTTAGACTTCATTGTGTTTACCTTAAGGCCGTTAGTATCAGACCACAATGCAAATTTCGTAAGAGTAGAATTGGCTTGGCACAACAGTGTATCAGCATCGGCCGCAGAGAAAAACATACTCGTATCATCCGCATATATAACGAACTGCACTTGGTTATCAATGTTTACTAGGTCATTGATGTAGACGTTAAATAAAAAAGGTCCAAGTATGCTTCCCTGCGGTACACCACAAAGAACACTTTGGAAAGAAGAGAAAAAACCGTCAATAGCTACACACTGTTTCCTATTTGTTAGATATGAATGAAGTAAGGCAAGTGGTACACCGCGGACGCCATATCGACTAAGTTTCATAAGTAGTACTGTGTGATTTAGGACATCAAACGCTTTACTGAAATCAATGAACACACCTAAAGTAATCAACCTTTTTTCTATATTTTGTAATATGATTTCCTTTTGATATAACAGGGCGGCTTCCGTAGATTTCCCTTTGCGAAAGCCGAACTGATAGTCTGTTAATATAGAATGTTTACAAAAAAAGTGATCGAGGCGC
This sequence comes from Ixodes ricinus, assembly GCA_037355805.1. NCBI lineage: Eukaryota > Metazoa > Arthropoda > Arachnida > Ixodida > Ixodidae > Ixodes > Ixodes ricinus. The sequence goes on from JAZHYW010018015.1 coordinate 8,086, forward strand.
GTAAGAATAATCTTTTCGAGTACTTTAGAGAAGACAGGTAACACAGATATTGGCCTATAGTTATTCATAACATGCTTATCGCCTCCTTTATGTACAACAGTTACTTTAGCCAACTTCATGTTTGCGGGAAACTGACCAGATGATAATGATAAGTTGTATATGTATGCTAAGTGTGGGGCAATTATATCTATTACAAATTTGACTTGCGTGTTTAGGACAAGCTAAACACGCATACTTCCACGATATGCGGTCAGATGTGGTCGGAAGAAGTTGAATAGTTTAATGAAAAATGGATTGCATATAGATAAGATAACAACACTTACAATTGATGGCATTAACATAAGTGGTGTGGCTTTAGCAGAAAAATTAATGAATACTTTCTTGAACTTCTTCATAGTACACATAGTGAGCATGCTTCCAAATACATGATCAGCGTATATGACAGTTTGTTTCTTCATCCAACTGATGAAGATGAAGTATTTTCAGTTTCTCAAGACTTAAAAAATCAGCAGAACCCATCCTTTGGGAATGATTATCTACGTTAATGCGAATAGCATCAAACGGTGCGGAGTTATGCGCGTTCGTCACGTGGCCGGCACACTCTAGATACGCCAGCCCACTCTTGAGGCGATTCTAAATTTGTTGACACTTTCACAGCCCTGCGCACGATCTCCGCAGCCCAGCACGTGCGTTTGTGTCACTTAGGAAGGCGAGCAAAGCACGCGCCATACGCACAAACACTCAAAATGGTACCGACCAGACTTTCTGGCGTCTCAGCTAGTCTCAACCAACGGTACTCTAAACGGTTGTTTATATCTTTACCATAGGACGCGCTTTACAGCGCTGTCACAGCTACCGGTGCGCGCGTTCCATGCACGAGGGCTCATTCCGCTCTCGTGAGGCTGAGCACGGCCGCTACATCCACCCTCTCCCGAGCGCGGGAGAGGGTGAGCTAGCGGCCGTGCTCAGCCTCACAGGCGGATAGCTCGTGCATGGAGTTGCGCGCGATAATAAAGATATAAACAAGTGTTTAGAGTGCGTTAGTGACTAGACAATAAAGAAAAAAAACGCCTTCTATAGCTCTGTGGTTAGCGCGTCTGCCTGCTGATCAAAGGGTCAACGGTTCGAATCCCAGCCGGCGCCGGTCTTTTTTATTTGTTTATCGACCCGCGGCGTAAGAGGTTAGATAGCCAGATAGATAGATAGATAGATACATAGACGAAAAGTGCGTGAAGTATCCAAAGAATGCTATTCGCATTAAAATAGCAGGAGCAGTGATTTTTACCACCTTCAAATTAAACCTATTAAGCATATACTACGGTCTATTGTTCTGTGTTTAACACATATTTTTAATTTAGCGTTGCAAACGAGGGTTTTCTAAGAAAACGCAGGTGGCAAAAGTTTCAGAGTGTACATAAAGCTGGGGATAAAAATAACTTAGGAAATTATAGGCCTATTTCCGTATTATCAATATTTTCGAAAGGCCTAGAAAATTTGACGCAAACGATTATACTGTTTTTGTGACAAATTTTCAATCCTGACACCCTGTCAGTATGGGTTCAGAAAAGGTCGCTCTACTGAACTCGCGCTGGTAAAGCAAAAATAATTAATTTTAAATATCATCGAAAATAAACTTGGTTACACTCGGAGTGTTTATAGATTTTTCGAAAGCATTCGATCGCCTCAGTCACATAACGTTATTTCAAAAGTTATACATGCTTTAGGTGTTCGCGGTGTCGCTCTAGAGATGATTAAAAGTTACTTCCGCTATCAGTGTGTAGAAATCAATAAAAATAGATCAGATCTTAGGAAAGTAATAGCAGGCGTGCCTCAAGGCAGTATACTGGGGCCACTTCTTTTTTGATTTATATATCAATGATATAGTAAATATTGATGATACCGTTACATCATATATGCAGATGACACCTATCTCTTTTTCTCTGGGAATGAAGCTGACCAAATTATACATAAGGCAAACCAATATCTTGATAAACTAATATGCTTGGACGATATTAAATTCCTTAAAAGTAAATGTAAATAAAACTAAAGCCGTTCTGTTCAGATCACGTAATACTAAATGTACCTATATGACTATCCCTTCACTTGGTGGAAATGAAATAGATATAGTAGAAAATGTAAAAGTACTAGGAATAATATTTACTGAATACCTGTGTTGGGACGAAAATGTGCAACAGATAAGTAATAAGCTATCGAAAGTTGTTGGGGTTATATATAAATACCGTAATATGATTCCCATCTCTGTTATGCTACTTATATATTGAGTCCCTTTTTTACATACTACAACTATTGCTTCTTAGTATGGGGTAACACGATTGCTACAAATCTTAAAGCTAATACGCAATCTTTAAAAAAAAAGCAATTCGAGGTTTATGTTATGCAGCATACGATAGTCATACCAAGCCATTATTTCATAAATTTAATATAGTACAAATTCCAAATCACTATAGTTGTAAAACTTGCACTTTCCTACAAAAGGTCTTTTAGACAGAAGGGAAAATATGTATTTATCAATTTCCCAACTTGAACATAGACAAGCGAATTATTCAACTCAAATGCTGAGATATATGCAGTGCCACATTCTAAGAACAAACTATGGGAATCAGATGTTAAAATGTACCCTCCCCATCTTCTGAATCAGCAGGAACTCGACGTGAGATATCTTCGAGTATGTCCGCCGAACAAATATTTTCGTCTAATGGTTACTCCATGTAAAAGAAATATATGTTCACTTTTGGTCTAATAATTACTCCCATGTAAAAAAAAATATATGTTCACTTTTGGTCTAATAATTACTCCCATGTAAAAAAAAAAGTTTAGTATAACGCTTGCATGCGCTTTGCGGGTGTTGCTTATTTTTTTACATCCTTTTTCGTTTCTTTTTCTCTCCCTCTTTGTTTACATCTCTTCTTTTTAGCAATATAGATGATGATGATGTCTTTCCCATGCTATCAATGAATATGACAAATAATAGTGTCTTTACGTTTATGTTTGTTCTTCCCTGGGCTGCTATGGGGTGCAGAGGCTAGTCAAGCAGCGTGTCGAGTTGCTTTTTTCTCTGCCTCCTTTCTCTGATTCAGGGATCAATAAAGAATTTGAATTTGAATTTGAAGTGTCGTGCAGGAAAGTAGACGGCGCGCGCCCCACGGCGTGCGTTCCCCTGCTTTCAGAGCGCGCCCCCGCCTCGAACGCGCGGCGCCGCTATTCGCCGAATTCAGTCACGTGAGGAGCAGACTCCGCATGCCGTGCAGGAAAGCCGGCGCTCCGGGGGTGAACGCGCAACTCTGGCTCCCGTAGGGGAGCCTATACAGAACTCTAATCTGCTACGAAATCGAAGCGATCCTAGCGACGTATTGCCGCGCAAAGCATGTTGGGCACCCCTGGGGGAAAGTTTTAGTTTCGGTTAGACAACCTCACGCACGACATCCAATCACGACAAAATACAGTGCTTGCATTTCCGAATATGTGACTTTATTTATATTTATATTAATGTAGGCGTTGCTTGCCAATACGAATAAAACGCTGGGGCACGTTTTGTTGTTCTCGACTTACACAGAGTTTAGGCACGTCTAACTAAGGCTACAAGGGCACATGGAATCCTGTTTCACCCTCTCCTCTATGGACTTCCTGTTACATCCTCTCCTCTATGGGCTTTATAAATTATTCATGATCCGGAGGGTCATGCTGCATTCTGGAATGGGGCCAGGCGAGCAGAAAGGTATGGGACGCGGCCGGCCTTAACCCTACTCCTCGCTAAGTTTAGGCTATTTCTTAGGGCCGTTGGAGGTCCGTGTGTCAACTCGGCTCTTACGAAGGTAAGTCGGGGCATAGCAAGCGAGCGCTGACTTTATTTTCATGAAATGCTGAGATATACTACCTCGTCAACGTGGCAATCGATACGTGCCAGTCCTCTCCATGGCCAAAAATGACTTATAATGCAACGCGCACAGCGTTGCATGCGGGGATTTTTGGCAAATGTCCTATTCAGGTTCCTCTCCGATGTTCCCCTCAAATTCTCATTACCAAAAAAAAAAAAAAGAAAAACGGTTTGGGGGCATCCCAATAGATACAAAATTAATTGACGTATGTAAAGTTTGACTAACCGATCGAAAAACTGTCGGGATTTCTGAAGTTATGGTGTTAGAGGAGAATAACATAGAGGACGAAAACCGGACGACACGTTTTTCCAACTGGCAGCATACATTTATTTTGACATCCTTCACCAGACGGGACAGTCCCGTGCAGAGTTGGAAGGGTTGAGGAGGATATGGAAGGAAGGGATGGTGGGGGCGGAGAGAGGTTGGAGGTGGCAGCCCAGATTGGGGTGGAGAGGTGGAGGTGACAGCCCAGGCCACCAGCACACAACCTAAGGGCAGGCCACGCACATCCCGCTTCAGGTGCATTCCATACCTGCGCAGCGCTTCTTACAGAATCAAATTGTTAGCACTTCAACGTAACACGCAGGTGTCATTTCCAGGTCTGCCTCAGGCTCTCCTCGCTCTGCAGAAAGGTTAACAAACCAACTGCCCCAAAGCCGTGCCCCAAAAACATGCTACCAAGTTCGTTCCTTGTAGACAGGCCAGAGTCTACTCGATCCCGCTCAAGTGCGGCTCGCGATACATCGGTCAGACAGGGTTGTTTCCATCCAATAGCCCAACATGTCAGCTCCTGCCCGTCCAGCAAACCAGCGTTTTCAGCCATTACCACTGTTGGAACACATCGGTCGAGATACGGCCGCAAGATTATCGAAGCCCTCGCCATGCGCCATCGCCGCAAAACATCAGCTCCTCATCGCTTTGCATTTGCGACGCCGACGTTTCCTTTCTGAGTCCAAATGCAACAAACGTAGGCGCCTTTGAAGTAGGGTTGTCCATCCCTTAATCCCTCCTCAAGGTTACTTTCCTTATTATGCCCCCCGCCCTCCTTCCTCCGCTCTTTGACTTCAGGCGTGCGCCGCCAGCGCTCAAAAACATGTTTATCTTTTCTCTCCACCTACACACATTCTCACACCCTAACCCTCCCTTCCTTCCCTATCCTCTTCAACCGTTCCAGCTCTGCGCGGGACTGTCCCGTCTGGGGAAGGATGTCAAAATAAATGTATGCTGCCAGTTGGAGAAACGTGTAGTCAGGTTTTCGTTCTCTATGTTATTCTACTCTAACACCGTAATTTAACCACGCTCCATTTCCACGAGTATTTCTGAAGTGTTTTGACCTACTCTTCAAAACATTTTTTAGGGGTTTGAAATGTCAGTTGAAGATTTTAAATGGGCCAAACGTACCTTTCAGGAATTCCTAAAGGGTGTAAGAGACCCGTCATAGCTTTTTTGAGAGAACCGTGATGTCCGTCCCAACCTTTCCGGGTAGCACGGCACCCATCAAAATCGTTTTAACGGGTCTGAGGGCAATATCACGTGACCCTTTAAGATACATGAGTCGGGAAGCCACTTGGCCATTTTGTATCGGGCGACCGCAAAAGCGGACGCTCTGTGTCGGTGTAGTAATGTGATCAATATGGTGACGAAAAGAGGAAGAGAATCGGGGGATAATAAAAAAAGAAAGGAAGAGGAAAAAGAAAAGAGGAGAGAAGAGGTTCGGTGCGGAGTGCGGACGGATTCGGAAAAGCTAGGCTCAGAATACACCAGTGAAGCTATTGTCCACAGAAGTCTGCCGACCTGTCCCCACCGACGAAGCCATCACAGCAACTGGTCGACTGGTCACCATCTGTACGCTGGCACGCGGGGAACCGAAAGGCCTGTTCACACATACAGCGGAGCGCTAAGTTAGCGCTATGCTCGAGCGGCCCCATAGAAAGAGCAATCAGCTGATTGCGCTTCCATGAGACGCAGTGGAGCTTAGTTCTAATATAGAGCGCGATTAGCGCTTTTGTAGCCGCGCTTGTTAGCGCCTCGTGTACAGCGATTATTGCTGCGGATTAGCGCGTGCACTGCGGTTCCAGTTCTTGTGGTTCGGTGTGCATCAACAGTACTATGGAGGACATGTGGAACACTGAAAAAGAAACGCGACAAATGCTCTTACATACGCAATTAGTGCCCATGTGTGTGGACGACTTAACGCCAAGAAGAGCCTTCTGGGTGCGCGAAATATTTCGCCACGCAAGATACCGACGGGTATCCGACGAACCTTGTTGTCAGGCTGAGGGACCGAGACACTGAGCTCTTTCGAAGGTGATTATTTTTGAACTGCGTGTATTTGAAACCAGGGTCACGCTTATCGAATAGAAAGCGATGAGGTCGTACCCAATGAGTTAGTCGACGAGCAGACGATGGAGATGATTAGACAAAGCCCGTAGTGGTGACGTCGTGAAATCGACGTCATGAAGTCGTCATCCAAAAGAAAAAGCCCAAGGCCTTGTTTATCGCATTCCTTGCGCCGACTGCAACGCCTCATTTGTGGGAGAAACCAAGAACTTCACCGAACGTCTTCGCAGACATAAATATGATGTAAAAAAGACGGACGTTCAGAGGAAATGCTCTAGCGGAACATGCAGAAAAGACCAACCACGTCATCGACTTCGACAGCTGTTCCGTCCTAGACACCGATAGAAACTGGAAAAACGACTCTATTTAGAGTCCTGTCACATCCAGCATACCAAGAACAACCTGAACCGGTCGATCGGTACCCTACCAAGCAGCTATATTCACGGACTGCGAGGAGTCACAAGAGAAGATGATTTTAACGGCAGCGACAGGGAGAAGAAGAGAAAGACAAACACCCAGCCAAATAAGTCACTCGTGAACAAGCGACAGAGCAGGCCGCGAAACGTCGGGAAATTTAAACCAGTTGGTTAGAGCACTTCCATTTTATTTTCTTAACACAGCAATGGTGGACGAGTTATAAAGAAGATGGCGGACCACACGCTAGCGGACGACTAAAGCGAGGGAAGCAGGATTTGTGGCCACCTCCCATAGCGTTCATCTAGGGACGTTAGTGGGGACTGGGCCCAGGATACCTGGATTCTGCAGCGTAGAGCTTCGCGCGTTCCGATCTGCTGACGTTAGCACTGGGCCACCAGATCCCCCGAACAAGATAATTCGGCAGTCGGCGAAACGAAAGACGTAGCACCTATTTGCTGTCAAAAGTGTGACTTGTCTTGATCAATACGTGATGACTATAGGGAACTGAAGTTCGACAGGCTTAAAGGCCGACGACCAGACTCAAGATTCTGCGAGGCAGAAGATCCCGCTCCCCATGGGAGAGGAGGAAACAGGCAACGGCGGACAGGGTAAAAGGGGTGAGGGGAGGAAGCGGAGGAAAAGTGGAAAGCGGGAACTGGTCGTCTGTCGTTAAAGGGGCCCTGCCCTGCCAGTGGCGTCACAAGGGAGGGGGGGGGGGGGTCGAAGGGGTGGACCGCCCCGGGTGCAGCGCTCAAGGGGTATCGCGGCGGGCCACGTGAGCCGGGGGGGGGGGGGGGGTCGTGGCGGGCTGCCGCCCCAGGTGCCGCTGACCCTCGTGACACCACTGGGCCTTGCAACGACTTTCTTTACTGGTTTTTAATTTGCACCGAACCTGGGTGCCCTGACCGTAGTAACTTAGTGAACCTTTTCTTTTTCCGAAATTCGCTTTATTTTGGAAGTTATAGGCACGTTGAAATTACAAAACAAGCAAAAAATAACCTCTTTATGACGTCCTTAAAGGACACATGCAGGAAAAATATATATATTTTAAACAGCCTAGATGGAAAAAGATAGTTATAAAACAAATTTACAACAAAGAAAGAAAATTTTTAGAGCTATATTTACAACGCAAAACGAATTTGTAGTTGGTGCCCGCGGGAGCCGCCGCTGGTCACGTGGTAGACCTTTGCGCCGCCGCGCTGTGTCGCCGCTGCCGCAAAGTCACGCCGCCGCCGCACGCTGTCGCGTTGGGCGCAGCAGCTTCAACGCGTTTCTCCCACGCCACCGCCGCCGTCGCCGCGAAAGTTCGTGTGCTCCGGGGCGCCGCCGCCGTCATCTGACTGGCGCACAGGTCTATCACGTTTGCTCGCGCTTTTTTCAGGAGCTTCCTTTTTCCTGTAAAATTTACTTTCTTTATCTTTGTTTTTTGTTGCACTTCAAACGAAGACGAATAAGTAACTTTTCGAGACCATAGGAAGCTTTCGAAAGAGCGCAAATACCACGTGACAAATAGCGGCCAGTCACGTGATAAATATGGGACACCTTTCCGCGGCGCCCGGGGCGCCAAACTACAGATTCATGTAGCGCCGTAAAAATATCTCTAAAAATGTTTCTTTTCGTTTTAAATTCGTTTTATTACTTCCTTTCCCAACCCGGCTGCTAAAAGTTTTTTTTTCTTTTGTTTTGTTGTCTTTTTAGTCCTTGTATCCGTTGTATCCCCTTCTCCCACGTCGGAGGATTCCCCTTGAATGAAAGGTTAAAAAGCGCGAAAAAACGAGGACAATAAAGAAACACGGACGACAGGACAGGCGCTTCACTCTCAACTGGTTTTTTATTAAGACCATTGTCATCTATATATACACATTGCCCAAACCACATCTGATTCAATCGCCACAATCACAGCCAACCTTCCAGAAACAGCATCTCACTCTGAAGTAAATACAAAGACGGAGCGCTGACGCAATTGTTTTCTTTCTTTTTATTTAGAATGCCTCTATAATTTCTCTTTCCGTTTTTTGCTTTGCCTTTCTTAGAAACTTTGTGCCAGTCAGGTAAGGTTTACAGCCACATCGTCTACAATGGTCAGCGAGATGGCCCCCGCGTTGTTGCGCACACACAAATTATGCTCACGTGCTCTATCATTGAAGCAGCGCCCAAGTCTGCCCAGTATGGACTCTGCCACAACTAAACGGAATCTCGTACACCACATTGGCGACGCACGCAGTATATTGCACTGCGTGTTTCTTAGAGCACGGTGCTTTTTAGAGCGCAGCTCTTAGGCGCCCGTTTCTGGCTTGAGCGGCGTCGCCGTCGCCGTCGGCGTAACCGCGCGGTGCATGATGGGTAATTTTCCCCGCTAAATCTAGCGGAAAATTTTCCCCGCTAAATCTAGCGGGAAAATTTTCCCCGCTAAATCTAGCGGAAAATTTTCCCCGCTAAATCTAGCGGAAAATTTTCCCCGCTAAATCTAGCGGGAAAATTTTCCCCGCTAAATCTAGCGGGAAATTTTCCCCGCAAAATCTAGCGGAAAATTTTCCCCGCTAGATCTAGTGGAAAATTTTCCCCGCTAAATCTAGCGGAAAATTTTCCCCGCTAAATCTAGCGGAAAATTTTCCCGCTAAATCTAGCGGAAAATTTTCCCGCTAGATCTAGCGGAAAATTTTCCTCGCTAAATCTAGCGGAAAATTTTCCCCGCTAAATCTAGCGGAAAATTTTCCCTGCTAAATTTAGCGGAGAAAATCCGCCCCCCCCCTCCGAGGTCACGTGACCTCCAGGCCACGTGACCCCCACCTCCCCGAGGTCACGTGACCCCCCCCCCCGTGCCTTCCCCTCCTCCTCAAGAGCTGCGCTCTAATTCGGCGTTACAGGGAGTTGTAAACGGCTTTAATTTTTTCTGCCCTGTCAGCATCGGACATATCCTGGCAAGTTTACACGGTGCAGAAAAAACCACGTTAATGTCGTATCTACCTGCTACCTTTTTTAGATTATGCGACACTGTGTGCATATACGGAATGACTTGCACTCTTTTCCTTTCTTTACTTGCCTCGTTACCTTTTTTACTTCTTTTAGCTTTCGAAGAGCTCTCACAACAACTAGAGATTAGGTTAGGGGTTACCCCGCGTCTGTTAACCTTTTTGGTTGTCGTTCAAAACTCACTTTCATCTGGTAATTGCAACTTTTTTTCCAGAGCCGCACTCAGACATGTCAAAGCTACTAGTCCCCACGGTTCCCTTGCCCGCGGACCGCGGGGACTAAGGAATGTGGGGAGAGAGGGGAAGAGGGGAAGAGGTGAGGTCCGAGCAGAGAGGGCCGCCCGGCAACGGGCAGAAAGTAAAAATGAGTTGAGTTTTGGATTCTCACGTGAGTTCTTCGCCTACGCTGCGTCCCAACAGACACTCATCGTCAGCGTCCGGAGCGCGCTGGCGAAACAACTCTAATACGCTCAAGTTCCGGGATAGTTCGGGCGGTTATCCTGTGCTCTCGCGAGGAGATAAATTTGTACTTCCGCTTCTTGCAAAATGTGCCGCCAGCGTCTTGCGTCGTCTGCTAGGATCCGCGGAGCATGGCCTCCGAGATCCCAAAGCGAACGCGCTTCGGAATCATATGATTCCGAAGCCTCTTACACCACTTGGTGGCGGGTATATCGGCGGGTCATCCCGCGCGTTGTTTCTTGTTTTTTCCATACTTTCTAAGCGGCATTTGTTTCTGTTCTCATCTAAAACACTAGAAAAAATCTACTTTCATAAAGAATTGAAACGGTTTCGCGCCACTTATATTTTGTATTGCGACTAAAAAGAAGCTTTTAGCGTCTCTTACCAGTCGTATGGCAGAAGCTGACCAGGACCAACAACGTCACGATTTCGTCACATTCCGCGCGCGTTGGGCACCACGGGACGCCCCCGTAGGAGGAGGAGGTTTCCGCGTCGTCCGGTTAAGATATGACGCACTGATATTTAGTTACTCTCTCCGTGCTCATTTGGTCGCCCGACCCAGAAGAGACGTGGAAACCGCAAAAAAGATAGACGCCTAAATAGAATTGCAGGGCCCCTTTAAGAGGACGCACCCTTAATTTTAGTGGCACGTTGTTTGCCAGTGTGGGGATAACCTAAAGAAAACAGTATTTTTTTACCATGTTTAGTGGCCGCTTGGTGTTGATGCCATCCCGAATTGAACTTGTAATGGCGGTAGCTGCTTCTTTCCTAGTGCAGTAGGCGCACGGATCCTCTACTGCACGGTGCTTCTACTGCAGATACGTATGACATCCCGGTGAAAGCATAAATAGCTGGGTAATTAACAACGAGTGGGGAAACCAACAGCTGCTCCAACGCACAGTGCGCAGTTTTATACCTCCACATTTGAGGCATAATATGTCGCGCTATCAAAATTACAGAAAGATAATTTCCGCGTTGCCAAGAGATTGTTCCGAATATTCACTAGCTCCGAAGGCGCTGGCACAAAAAGTTATTCGCGAATTAAGAAGGTCGTTTGTTTAGGTGAACACTGCACTTTAGAATGAATGTCTGTGAGGAGAAAACTAGTTTTTTCAATTAAATGTTAGGGACCCTTGCCTAGATTCCAATGATAATTGCTCCCATTCTACACGGTTGCTGGATGACCGGCATATAGTGGAACAATTGTTCAGTGGGTAAAACATGAAGTTCAACATAAAAAACACATACACCTATGTTAGTTTTACTAAAAAAATAAAAGAGCGTTTACACTCAGTATTAATAGAATGACGAAGTGTCTATATATATATATATATATATATATATATATATATATATATATATATATATATATATATATATATATAGGGTAGACAACATTTTCGAATCTTATTTTCAGGGTGCGGGAAGAGAGATATATCAGACGTGGGAAATTGTCAAGCACGAAGTTAAAATGCTTGGGATTGAAAAGTCCGCCCTTTTAGTATTCGCGACTCCAGCAAAACGGACGTCACCAAGCGGAAAAACCGGGAACCAGCTGGACCAGGTCACTTTGCGCCCCTCCGCGTCTCTGGTGGCTTTCGCGGACACGTGTTGTCGGCGCGGTGGCAAACAATGCAATTTGACGAAGGTCCGAAAATTTCTTAAGTTTGCCTGAGTGTTCATTAGTGTGGTGAAGCCTCAGTAGATTGTTTCCTTCCATCACGTCTTTGAAAGCCCGTTTACTCCACAACACACGGTCGCGTGCTTTCGATTTCTTGGATAGGAAGGAATCACGGAAAAACGTTTTGATTTCTTGTCTGTCTCGAATCACATTTAAAGTGAGGACTACTTGGTAACTGACAAGTGGTTTCTTTAAGGATGTAGAACAGTGGAGTAAGGACGACAGACGAGGTGTTTCACTGGAGGGAACACCAATATTGCAGTCAAGGGAAAGGGAAGGTTCGATAGCTGCTTTTCTTGAGTTTGGTTGTGTTCGATTAGCTTCAAGTTTGAGCCACCCACGCCGGTCGGTGCATTGGCTATTCATCTTGGCTGCTTCTCGCCGAAAAAGTTTCTTGGACCACTAGGTTGGGCTCGCTGGTGGGCGGCACACCTCAGGTGTGCCGCCCCCCATCTTTGATTATGATAATCACCATCCTTGATCACATCCTTGATCATCTTTCCTTTGTTCAGCCTCCGAAAAGGGGCCGGACCAAAGAGACAACATCAACAAACCCTACTTTGCCAGTCATGAATTTTCATAAATTTATAGTAATGCACTCGGACACTGAAGATCAACCACTCGCAAAGCTTTCCCCGTTCTTGGTCGCAAAAAACCCTAGAAACCGTGATTGGAAAATATTTTAAAGCCCAAAGACTTCCTTCCGGCGACCTGCTTGTGGAGGTCACAAATGCTGAGCAAAGCAAAGCACTTCTTGCAGTCGACCAAGTAAGAGATTACAAAGTATCCGTGACTCCACATCGCTCACTGAACAGCACGCAGGGTGTCATCTCTGAAGATGATCTCCTTGGATTATCTACCGACGAGATACTTGAGGGACTTCAAAATAAAGAGGTGGTCGCTGTGCGACGTATCACCATCCGTCGCGACGGTGAAGAACGGGACACAAAACACATTGCGCTAACCTTCAACTCGACAACGCTCCCCTCCGCAGTTAAAGCCGGGTATCTCAACTGCAAAGTTCGCCCCTACGTCCCCAATCCAAGGCGTTGCTTCCGCTGCCAGCGCTTTGGACATGGGTCACTAACCTGCGGACGAAAAGCCACCTCTGCAAAATGTGCAAGCTCTGACCACCCTTCCGACAACTGTAGCAACAATACCCATTTTTGCGTCAACTGCCAAGGAACACACCCAGCATATTCTCGCAGCTGTCCCCTGTGAAAGAGAGAGAAGGAAATTCTCTCACTAAAGGCCAAAGAAAATAGTTCTTACCCAGACGCACGGAAAAGATATTCTTTTATTTCTCAAGGCTCGTATGCCGAAACCACGCGCAGGGGACCGGCGCGGTCGACGGCGTCAACGGGAACGCAGACGTCAACGGACGACCTGCGTCTCCCCCTCAGCCCCACTCAACCCCATCCGGAGTGGCACAAACCAGATCACACCCAAAACGAAATGTGGGTCCTATCACTTCGGGGTCCAATCAAGCGCAGGGTTTTTCAATTCCTGCGCCATCCAAAACCCAGGTGCCTCGAGTTTGGGGACTTCCTTCTCGTCCCTCTGAAGGCTCCCGAAAATCTGGTGAGCCGTCGGGGTCACAGGCCCTTAGGGGTTAGCCCGAGGCAGCCCCAGTTGAGCCGATGAACGAGAGCGGGCCCAAGTCCAAAGACGACAGGCCCCACTCAAGCTCAGAGTCCTTACCTTCGGCCTCCTGTGGTAACACAGGTGGCGAAGGATACATCTAAAAAGAAAAATGCACCCCGCATCAAAATTTATTTAAAGGTCTAGATGTATGGTCTTTCTTCTAATTCATGCATGATGGCAGCATTCCTGCAGTGGAACTGTCGACGATTGCTTCGAAACCACGAAGACGTGTACTCTCTGTTAGACCAGCATCACCCCATATCATTTTGTCTTCAAGAAACACACTTAAACAATAGTCACTCTAATATCCTAGGGCGCTTTCAGGTTTTTCGCAGTTACAGACCTCTTCTAACTCACAGTTCTGGTGGAGTAGCTCTAGTTGTCCAGCCGTCTACTCCTTGTGTTGAGGTCCCTCTGAATACCACTCTAGAAGCTATCCTGTATTCCGCGAAGAGCTTGAATCACTTCACGACCAGTTACCCCAACCTGCCCCAATTCTCGGTGACTTCAACGCTCATAATCCTCTTTGGGGTAGTAGGAGACGAGATACACGTGGCTCGATGATAGAGCGTTTTTTTCCTCGACAGCTATATGCATGCTGAACAAAGCAGAGTCTAGGTATTTCAGTGCCCCAACTCGTTCTATTACATCTATTGATCTGTCTCTTTTCGATCCAACATTATTTCCTTTGTTTTTCTGGGTTGTCGATCTGATCGCTCCCCTATGAAAGTGATCGCTCCCCTATGGGAGCGATCACTTTCCTATCATTTTAACCGACTAAATCCACCTGTTACAGTGCCTACACGAACTCCCCGTTGGAGGTTTGAGGAAGCAAACTAGTCTATCTTCAGCCAGGCAACCCAGCTCGCTTGTACATCGCTTTACAAACTGCCCATCGATGAAGTCACCAATTTGCTTAGCGCCCACGTCGTCAATGCTGCAATTTTAGCTATCCCTATGACTTTACCTGGCTTACCCCGCCGTCCTAAACCATGGTGGAATGCCGACTGTGAAAAAACCAAGAAGAAAGCAAAACAAAGCATGGGGCATATTGAGACGTTACCCAACCTTGACTAATCTCATCAGTTTCAAGCGGATGAAGGCTCATGCGAGATACATCCGCCGCGTCTCAAAGCGTCAAAGTTTCCAAGGTTATGCTTCTTCTATTAACAGCACCGCCACAACCAATGAAGTATGGGAAAGAGTACATAAAGTCGATGGGCATTACCGGGCATACTCAGTACCGCTTCTTTCCGAAAACGGACTGTACCCTGAGAGCCTAGAACAACAGGCAGATCTCCTTGGGAAACACTTTGAACGCGTTTCTAGCTCTCAGAATTCTTCATCTACTTTTGTGAAACACAAGAGACAAGCAGAACTTCAATCCGTGCGGACATCCGGTGGAGCTCAAGAAGCCTACAACTTACCTCTCACGCTGAATGAACTGGAACGTGTACTTCGTGAAACTAAACCTACATCTGCTGGACCAGATGGAATTCACTACTATGTGCTAACTCACCTTCACCCTTCCACACTCGACATCATTTTGTATTTGTTTAATCGCATTTGGCAGGAGAGTACATTTCCATCGTCTTGGAGAGTGGCAAGCGTCATTCCTCTCCTAAAGCCTAGAAAGGATGCATCGTGTGCATCCAGTTACCGCCCAATTGCGCTAACAAGCTGTGTTAGCAAAACTCTGGAGAGAATGATTAACAAGCGACTTATGTACTTTTTAGAAAAATAAAATATTCTTGATAAATATCAGTATAGCTTCCGTTCGTCACGATCTACATTGTACCATCTTGTCCGTTTAGAGTCTACCATCCGTGAGGCCTTCGTAAATAAACAGTACTGCCTCTCCTTTTTCGATCTAGAAAAGGCTTACGACACTACCTGGCGGCATGGCATCCTACAAGATATGTATAGCTCTGGCATTCAGGGCAGAATGCTAGCATTCGTAAAGAGCTATTTGGCGATACGTACCTTTCGTGTCAAATTAGGCACTACCTACTCTCGAGAGTTCTGCCAGGAAAACGGTGTTCCCCAGAGAGGCGTATTGAGTGTCACCCTTTTTATAATAAAAATAAACTCGATAGCCCGGGCTATCACATCATTTGTACAGTATTCACTTTATGTTAACGATCTTCAGATATCCGTCTCATCCTGTAACATTGCGTTCTTTGAACGTACGCTCCAATTAGCAGTAAACAATCTTCTCAAGTGGGCTAATCAAAACAGCTTTAGATTTTCACCAGAAAAAACAGTTTCTGTTTGTTTTTCTCGCTTACGGGGAGCTACAGTAGACCCATCGGTGACCATGCACTGCACTCCAATTCCAACATAACCGGAACAGAGGTTCCTAGGGCTTCTTTTATCGTAAACTGTCCTTTCTTTTTCATATTAGGTATCTTAAGGTAAAATGCCAGAAAGCACTAAACGTTTTTAAAGTCCTTTCTTATACCTCATGGGGCTCTGATCGTCTCTGCCTTCTCCGAATTTACGGTTCGGTGGTTCGCTCACGCCTCGACTATGGTACTGTCATGTCTCGTTAATATGAACCCCGGTAATATGGATACCCCACTATATGGACTCCAGTTTCAGGGAAAAACTGGAAAAATACATGCATTTTTGTTTCGTTATTATGGACAACTCGCATTATGGACGATTTTTTGGGGAACGGAGGCGTCCATATTAACGAGACATCACTGTAGTTGTGTATATGGATCGGCAAGGCCCTCAGCTCTTCGAATGCTTGACCTCATTCATCACCAGTGATTGCGACTGTCTACAGGCGCATTTCGCACGTCGCCTATCCGCAGCCTTTATGCAGAGACAAATGAATGGTCTCTGGAGAAGCGAAGGTTTGCTTTGGGGTTTATGTATTCCCTTAGAATACAGTCATTCACCCTGCATCCTGCACGCGAGGTTGTAGAAGAAACAAGATATAAGCGCACCTTTGAAAACAAGCCCTATAATCCCGGCTTTTAGTATACGAAATGCATCCGCAGCAGATTCGGTTGGACTGAGCAGTACAATGCCCGTAACCCCCGTACCTCAAGCAATAGCTCCGTGTGAATATAGCCTCACTTTGTGTGACTTTTCTACTAAGTACACAAAGAAAGACACCCCACCAGAATGCATCAAACAGGAATTTTATGAAATCCAAAGTAGATACTTTGGACACAGCTTATGTTACACAGATGGCACTAAGACAGAAACGTTCGTTGAATGTGCCGTTGTTGGCCCCTCTGTTCGCTATGTTCAACGAATTGCATACACAGCCAATATTTTAACGGCTGAACTATGTGGTACGTAGTCTGGCAGTTAATCATATTATAAAAACGAAGAGCATGAGGTTAGTTGTGTACACGGATTCACTTAGTTCACTGAGAGCACTCTTATCACTAAATACCTCTAAACACCCAATAATCAAAGAGTTGCAAAATAAAATCATCAACGCTTCCAAAAGGACCATTAAAATAGTCTTTTGCTGGGTCCCTAGCCATGTTGGTATGCCGGGTAATGAGGAAGCAGACCTTGCAGCCAGTTCTGCTGGTGACAAAGAAGTCGAACTGCATGATATTTCATATAAAGACTGTCAAAGACTTTTAAGGCATTGTATAAAAGATAAGTGGAAGAATGAATGGGATGAAGAAGTAAATAACAAGCTGCATACTGTAAAGCCACTGATTAGTGAGTGGGAGAGTGCACAACACCGTGAGTGCTTTTGTGAGGTTGTCCTGTGTCGGCTAAGGATAGGACATACGCACCTCACCCATGGCCCCCTTCTGCGCGGGGAGGAAGCCCCAGAGTGTGGGCACTGCAAGAATCCTTTAGCTGTCCCACACATATTACTAGAATGCCCTGCTTATGACCCAGACCGACGGAAACATTTTGCTCAGCTATATAAAGAGCATACGCCTTTAAACCTTTCTGTTTTGCTTGGCAACGAACCATTAGTTCCACATCACTGCGTTTTTAGCTTCTTGAAAGCTATCGGCCTTTTACACCGACTATGATTTTGCACCCCAACTTCATGCCCATAACTACTTTAAAGTCATACACATATAGTTTTAATCTATCATCAACTACTAAAGTTCTATCCTCTTCGAAACGCTATCTGCAGTAGTGTATGTACCTGGCGCATCATAGCCTAAGATGCTTTTGCGCCATAAAACCTCAACCACCCCAACCAACCCAATTGAATCATGTCCACCACCTGGGACTACGACTTGCAACGAGGACTTTCCGGACCTCTCCAGTTTCCAGTCTCTACGTTGAATCTAATGAATACTCTCTTAGAAAAAGACGTCTCTTGGGCCTTCAATATCACTTAAGAGTTCGCTCCGTGCTTCGACATCCTACACTCGAAGTGTTTCAGGACACGCAATATGAAAGGACGTACCAGAACAAACCTTCTGTTATACCTCTTTTTCCTCTGCGACTTAAAGGGATACTTCAACGAAATTTTGGCACTTGTTTCTTGTTCTATACGTGTCGGAGGGAGCAGTGTCACGTTGTACACACCAACATCATGTTTAAGAAGACACGAAAACGAATTCTAGAACGAATTAAACGATTCCCAAACAGTCACCTGGTGTTTGTCGCAAACGCTTCGTTTGGAATGTCCGTCTAGGTACATTGCCAGGAAGTGACCTAAGTCGTCTCAACTAGTCGAAGGGAGCAGCGCCGCACTGCGGAAGTACGGCTCACTATGCCTGTCCTTTAGTTCTGACAAGTTCTGAACGCGATTATCACGCCTTCGCCCCTTCGCCACCTTCGCGACGATGGACTCGTTGCGTTGAGTTGTGGTGGCCCGATCGCTTGCGTGCCTCGGTCTCTGGAACGCTTAGATCATCCTGTCGCGTTCTAATGCCGAGATGGTGCGGCACTGTGCGGTAGAGGACTGCGGCAACCTCCTGATTCGTTGCGGAAAACCTATTCACCAGTTCCCAAAGGACGAACAACTTCGTGCGCTTTGGATCCGGCTCGCACGACCGTCCTCCCCGGCGTGGCTTCCAACTACGAGTGATCGCTTGTGTTCCGCTCACTTTCGTGATGAGGACTACCAGCGGAGCCCCAGGGCGATGGAGTCCCTGGGCTTCCCGGTGAGGAACGTACAACTCAAACCAGGAGTTTTGCCCAGTTTCTTTTCAAAGAAGCGGAAATCTGACGAGCGCAGCGAACCCCTTGACAAGCGACGCAGAGTGGTAAGGGAGCATGTTGTCTGTCGACTATTTCCGAGTTCGACAATGAAGGCCGAACCGCATGTAAGCGATTTAGCTCGAGACGAGACGAGCGACGGCGACAACGACGAGAGTCTGCGACGAGTGACGGAGATTTCTCACTGTCGCCCGTCGCGTCGCTCGGTTCTTAGATTACTCTTCTAGAAAACGTCGCTCACCGTCTTCGTCGCTCACTGTCTTGGCCGCTTGCCCCCGTCGCTTTCATGCGGTTTGCCTCTTCGCGCGACCGACCGAGCAACAGCGAAGCGGGTCGCCGTTGCTTGTCTCGTCACTCGCCAAGTCACTTGCATGCGGTTTATACTTGACTGTTTCATCCAGCATGTGAGCGATTTTCCAGGCGACCTGTCGCTCAGTTCGTCACTCGCCGAGGCAAACCGCACGCAAGCGACTTCCAGGCGATGACCAAAGTGTTCAGGAAATCTAGAACCGGGCACTGCGACAGGCGACAGCGACCAGCGATAGCCTGCAGCTCATCGCTCTCCAAATCGCTTTCATGCGGTTCAGCCGTGGCCGATCGTACTTTCGTTTTCAAGCCGTTCCGCTCATCATCGAAGAAGCTTTGGCAAGGTGGGTTGGAGCACCGGATCGAGCGCACGCACTGCAGCAATTCAAGGATCTAGGGCTCGATCCCTACCTTACCGGTTTCAACTTGGATAAACATTGTGCTGGCATGCGGTACTATATCAGTAGTACGTGATGTCCATTCAAAACCCCGGGCTAACAGTAGTACTGCACTGGCTGGATTTCCTACCTGCAGCGAGAGCGTATCTGCAACGACAATCATCCACCTCTCTAAATTTCCACGCACATTATTTTTCTTAATTGCCAGTAAATCATGTGCTATTTTCCCCTGAGCTTCAGGCACCTCTGCGTGATTCCACAAACTTCCTGGTCGGAGGTGCAGACACGTGTTGGGAGTCTACAAACGAGCTAGAAGAAACAGCTGTTAGAACAGGTAAGGTTATTGGCATAACTTGAATGTCTTTTAACGTAAAGGTGTGTGGGCTGTGACTGCTGCGCCAGTGGGCCCATAATCCTGGGCTAAAAGCAATAACACCCACTTAACTTTCTTCCGTGTTCTCTCTTGCATCTCTCCAGCGACTCCAAGTGTGTTGGCATGTCGGCTGGTTGCACCTGCGGCCTCCCCCACCGCAATGACGCGGACAGACAGTGCCAGCACCTTTGCAGGTATGCAGGCGCACCGAGTGGGGCCTCTATTGCGTGGCATCACCTGCTTCGAGCAGAATTACCAGACGGATCGCCAGATTGCAAAACTGATTAGCACCTTTTGCATCCACACAGTGCTAAAGTGGCTTCTAAAGATTTTTGTGACTCGATTATGCACCTCTTTGCTGATTCATGTCTGTTTATAGGCACTTCTAGAGGATTGGTTTCCAGGCTGTCTCCACATGCGGCGCCAACCATCGCTCTGATGTGGACAGATGGAGCCCGCACCCCGACAGGTATACAGGCGCTCCAAGCGTGGTGTCACGTGCTTCAAGCGGAACTGCAAGATGCATCTACAGCAGTGCTATATGTTCGCTTCTAAAGTTTTCTGTGTGACTCGAACTCACTCGCACTTCTATCGCTGCAGTTCATGTACTGTTCATAGGCGCCCCTGGAGCGTTGGGTTCCAGGCTGCCTCTACCTGCGGCCTCGCCGACTGCTCCGGCACAAACAGATGGAGCCCGCACCCCGACAGGTATGCAGGCGCTCCAATGGGACCTATACTGCGTGGTGTCACCTAGCTGCTTCAAGCGGAACTGCCAGACGCATCTCCACAGTGCTAATGTTGCTTCTAAGGTTTTTGTGACTCGATCATGCACTTCTATGCTGATTCATGTCTGTTCATAGGCGCCCCTGGAGCGTTGGGTTCCAGGCTGCCTCTACCTGCGGCCTCGCCGACTGCTCCGGCACGAACAGATGGAGCCCGCACCCCGACAGGTATACAGGCGCTCCAATGGGACCTATACTGCGTGGTGTCACCTGCTTCAAGCGGAACTGCCAGACGCATCTCCACAGTGCTAATGTTGCTTCTAAGGTTTTTTGTGACTCGATCATGCACTTCTATGCTGATTCATGTCTGTTCATAGGCGCCCCTGGAGCGTTGGGTTCCAGGCTGCCTCTACCTGCGGCCTCGCCGACTGCTCCGGCACAAACAGATGGAGCCCGCACCCCGACAGGTATGCAGGCGCTCCAATGGGACCTATACTGCGTGGTGTCACCTGCTTCAAGCGGAACTGCCAGACGCATCTCACACAGTGCTAATGTTGCTTCTAAGGTTTTTTGTGACTCGATCATGCACTTCTATGCTGATTCATGTCTGTTCATAGGCGCCCCTGGAGCGTTGGGTTCCAGGCTGCCTCTACCTGCGGCCTCGCCGACTGCTCCGGCACGAACAGATGGAGCCCGCACCCCGACAGGTATGCAGGCGCTCCAATGGGACCTATACTGCGTGGTGTCACCTGCTTCAAGCGGAACTGCCAGACGCGTCTCCACAGTGCTAATGTTGCTTCTAAGGTTTTTTGTGACTCGATCATGCACTTCTATGCTGATTCATGTCTGTTCATAGGCGCCCCTGGAGCGTTGGGTTCCAGGCTGCCTCTACCTGCGGCCTCGCCGACTGCTCCGGCACAAACAGATGGAGCCCGCACCCCGACAGGTATGCAGGCGCTCCAATGGGACCTATACTGCGTGGTGTCACCTGCTTCAAGCGGAACTGCCAGACGCGTCTCCACAGTGCTAATGTTGCTTCTAAGGTTTTTTGTGACTCGATCATGCACTTCTATGCTGATTCATGTCTGTTCATAGGCGCCCCTCGAGCGTTGGGTTCCAGGCTGCCTCTACCTGCGGCCTCGCCGACTGCTCCGGCACAAACAGATGGAGCCCGCACCCCGACAGGTATGCAGGCGCTCCAATGGGACCTATACTGCGTGGTGTCACCTGCTTCAAGCGGAACTGCCAGACGCGTCTCCACAGTGCTAATGTTGCTTCTAAGGTTTTTTGTGACTCGATCATGCACTTCTATGCTGATTCATGTCTGTTCATAGGCGCCCCTGGAGCGTTGGGTTCCAGGCTGCCTCTACCTGCGGCCTCGCCGACTGCTCCGGCACAAACAGATGGAGCCCGCACCCTGACAGGTATGCAGGCGCTCCAATGGGACCTATACTGCGTGGTGTCACCTGCTTCAAGCGGAACTGCCAGACGCATCTCCACAGTGCTAATGTTGCTTCTAAGGTTTTTTGTGACTCGATCATGCACTTCTATGCTGATTCATGTCTGTTCATAGGCGCCCCTGGAGCGTTGGGTTCCAGGCTGCCTCTACCTGCGGCCTCGCCGACTGCTCCGGCACAAACAGATGGAGCCCGCACCCTGACAGGTATGCAGGCGCTCCAATGGGACCTATACTGCGTGGTGTCACCTGCTTCAAGCGGAACTGCCAGACGCGTCTCCACAGTGCTAATGTTGCTTCTAAGGTTTTTGTGACTCGATCATGCACTTCTATGCTGATTCATGTCTGTTCATAGGCGGCCCTGGAGCGTTGGGTTCCAGGCTGCCTCTACCTGCGGCCTCGCCGACTGCTCCGGCACAAACAGATGGAGCCCGCACCCTGACAGGTATGCAGGCGCTCCAATGGGACCTATACTGCGTGGTGTCACCTGCTTCAAGCGGAACTGCCAGACGCGTCTCCACAGTGCTAATGTTGCTTCTAAGGTTTTTTGTGACTCGATCATGCACTTCTATGCTGATTCATGTCTGTTCATAGGCGGCCCTCGAGCGTTGGGTTCCAGGCTGCCTCTACCTGCGGCCTCGCCGACTGCTCCGGCACGAACAGATGGAGCCCGCACCCCGACAGGTATGCAGGCGCTCCAATGGGACCTATACTGCGTGGTGTCACCTGCTTCAAGCGGAACTGCCAGACGCGTCTCCACAGTGCTAATGTTGCTTCTAAGGTTTTTTGTGACTCGATCATGCACTTCTATGCTGATTCATGTCTGTTCATAGGCGCCCCTGGAGCGTTGGGTTCCAGGCTGCCTCTACCTGCGGCCTCGCCGACTGCTCCGGCACAAACAGATGGAGCCCGCACCCTGACAGGTATGCAGGCGCTCCAATGGGACCTATACTGCGTGGTGTCACCTGCTTCAAGCGGAACT
>JAZHYW010018017.1:0-15496 GCA_037355805.1 Ixodes ricinus
TAAACCAATGCATACATAATATCAAATGAAAGAGGATTGCATTGCCTTTCGAATGACATCAATCCCACAAAACAGTGCTTAAGAGGAGATGAGTAATGACCTACCAAAAAGTACCTAAACTGCCACATTCAGTGGGACCGTGGCCTTAAACGCACTCGTGAACGCAAGTGTCTCAACCGGCCTTTAGAGATTGCGATTTGCGATGAACGGTGAAGTGAAGCGCCTTTTTCCAAATAAAATCGGTCGTCTCCCGTTGTTATCGTAGCTCAGGAATAAAGAAAACAAAATCTCGTGGCTCAGTGGCACCGTGCTCAGGGGTAACATGCTCGCTTCCCAAGTCGGGAGTCGCAAAATCAATGTACAATGCAACTCATTTTCTTTTTTTACTTTTTTGAAGCACAGGTTTTGTAACTTTTCTGCGATGTCGGAATTTTCGAGCGACGAATATTAAAGCTTGTTGATAACATTTAATTTCATAAACTAATATCAGACCATTCAAAGGCCAATGACATTTCGTGTACAGCATCGCTGTTTTTTCTTTTTGTAAAGAAAGATTATGCAAATATTTTCTATAGCTAGGCGTATTAGAGTTGTAGAATTGTTTTATTTGGGCTCCTACAAGATAAGCAGATAGGTTACAAAAATAAATATATTACTTGCTATACACGAGTGCAGCTACTTGCATCAGCAATCTTTAAAGTAAAATAAATAAAGCCACGTAGTAACATTCTCACATTTATGCAGCTGCTGGTTGCTTAAATACCACTAAGCTGTGAGTGATGTTTGCATTGAAATAGTCAGTGAAATTTTATGGCTTGTTACCCTCTGTAAATTACTGTTTCAAGTCTATTAGCACTCCAGCTCTACTTGCATTGCGTGACGCCAACTTGTACATACATTTTTAACCCGATTGTTCAAATAATATTGAAGCTGTATGAGAAAGGTACTGCGACGCAGGGTGAGACTGTTCACATTTTATGAATCATATTGGGATGCTTCTCCGTGGGGTAGATGTGGCAGCTGATATTTGGGCCGGTCGCGTAACTGCGGCATTGCGGCCCCGAACAGTTCTTTACCATTGCTCCCTGAGCTCGACAGCTGCCGAAGCCGATCCACGCCTGTACTGATCAAGCTTCCAACACAGAAAAAATGCGAAAGTACCGATTGGAAGGGCTTCCGAAGGCCCCGACCAAAGCAAGGCGGAATAGCTGGCTCTTATCACGTGATCCTCCATCCTACGTCACGGTCGAGCGATCGCAGCGCTCCAATCGGTCCCGCTCGGGGCCAATAGAGGTATGGGTCAATATATGCAAGGAAAACCAGACGTGCCCTAGAATCTCCAACTTGTCACTGGACATTGGTAAAATTAACAAAGATGATACAGTTGATGAGAAATATAGTGACGTTAATTGGATATTATTATAACAAAACGTGGCACACTACTTAAATGTCTATCTCCTAAAATTTAAAAATCCTGGTTTTCTGAAACGACACATTCCAAAGATTCACAAACATTGACTCTTTGTTCGTGCACCTTTGACCTACTTCCATGCAACTCCAAGGGCTGTCAAAGTCTGCAACAAATGTGTAGTGTCCCTACACATTTGTGTAGGGACACGCTTATGACCTACTTTCATGCAACTCCGAGGGCTGTCAAAGTCTGCAACAAATGTGTAGTGTCCCTACACATTTGTGTAGGGACACCTTTGACCTACCTCCATGCAACTCCAAGGGCAGTCTGCAACAAATGTGTAAGTGTCCCTACACATTTCTGTAGGGACACCTTGACCTACTTTCATGCAACTCCAAGGCGTCAAGTCTGCAACAAATGTGTAGTGTCCCTACACATTTGTGTAGGGACACCTTTGACCTACTTCCATGCAACTCCAAGGGCTGTCAAAGTCTGGCAACAAATGTGTAGTGTCCCTACACATTTGTGTAGGGACACCTTTGACCTACTTCTCATGCAACTCCAAGGGCTGTCAAAGTCTGCAACAAATGTGTAGTGTCCCCTAATTGAGTAACTGGAGTGTTAGTGGTATCCACTCTAACGTGGTCACATCTCGTGCGAACGTCGCTGTAACTCCCGAGCTCGCCAACGCACCTGTCGCTCCGTTCGCTTTTCTCTCAGTAGCTCGGTTACTCCTGAGCAACCAAGAGATAAGGTTATGAAGAACCTTCTCTAACAAAATAGCTCTTTATCGCCCAAGTTGCATTTCCAGTGAGCCAAGGGGAGATAGTGTTTGAGGTGAAACTGTCCTTCACAGAGCTGAAAGAGTTCCTCTGGCGCCGAAGAACCTTTCAAGAACGGACTTTTTTAGAGTGTGTATTGATTGCGCCGCCTGAGCTCCTGACAGGGTTGTGGAAGGCTCACGGAGACATTTTCGTGGTTCGGCTTTGCAGTAAGCCTCAATCATTACGGCTAGAGAAAATCCACTTGACCACTCGGATGTTCGCTGCTTGTATGATTATCTTAACGCTCGATATGTGTATATGATAATAACAGAACTACGCCACTCCATCCTAAAGCGAGACATAACAGGTATAGTGAACTGAAATCTTAATGCGATCGCCGTTAGGGCAGTTTGATTATTCATAATTTGAGGTTTAAGATTTCTTACAACGTAAGATGAATAACAGGTTCGAGAATGTTGGTGTGGTTGTCCAGTAGAAATCTCTGCCTCGGGCGCTGGCACGCTGGCTTCTTCGGCTCCTCATACTTTTTCTTTTCGCAATGCCCTCGGGGAGGGGGGGGGGGGCAGGAGTACCGCTCACCGGAATGGTGCGAATAGCGTGAATGTGATGTCTTTTACCCTCGAGCGACGGTCAAGGGGTGGCTCGTACTGGGACGACGATTTGTGCCTGCTTCCCGCGTGTTCCCCGAGGCCTCCATAAGTATACAAAATATTGCCTCAGCAAGCCAATCCGCCGGCGGCGTTTCATCTTCTGCACGACTCTAGCCCTCTTGCCAAAGTTGTTTATCCTGTACTTTTGAAATACCATTCTCATCATTAGGGAGTTTTCGTAGATCGTTTTCGCCGTCCCGCAACGCCCTCCGCAACCCGCTACGACACCCGGATCTCTGCAATCAAGGCTATCGGCGCGCAGGCGTAGTAGCAACTTCTTTGTTGCGGAGGGCTTAGGCTGGAGGGGAAACAGCGTGTGTCTACGAAAACTTCCTATTATACAAAGTCTACGTCTCTAATTTCCGGAGATTTTCTTCGCCGACATAGGAGAGTAGTATTGTTTTTATCCTTGAGGGTCCACTTTATTGGAATTAAATCTAAAGCTTCGGGCGCCAGCGCGCTAACCCTCTTGAGTGACACCCGAAGCTGTGCACGCTCACTCTTCACTTTTAAAGCGATGGCTTTATGGGCGACACTTTGGAGATATTTTGTCCTCACCGCCAGCCCGTCGTCGCCGTGCTCGTAGAAAATTGAGCTCCCCCCGCCCTTTCCTTCCTTTTCACGAGGAGAGGGAAAGTCGGGACTCCGTCCGCCGTGCCACGAGAAGCAAGCGAAGGCAAGCGAAGAGCGCAGCCCCGGCGTTCCTCGAACAATTCCGCAACGAAGGCATATGCGCTCGAATCATCGTGCCCTCTGCTTGAGCAGACGACACGATGACTCGTGACGAGAAGATAAATCGTGTCGTCTGCAAGCTGACGACACGAATCATCGTGTCGTCTGTTTGCAATACTTGTCCTCAAACATTACTCGCGTTATGATAAATCCCACTTTGGCAGTATCCTCTTGCTACGCGTAATATTAGATGGTTGTAGAAAATTCTACCGAGATTGCCCACTTACGTCACGGATTACTGGTGGCAGTCACCAGTGGCATCCACGACACCAACCACGACGGCTGTGAGAATTGACCTCGTCTCACCTCCGTCCTTGGGTACGTGTCGACACCATTCCACCCGCATTGCGCACACGTGCTACATCTATCGTTTTCGTTTCTTCACGCATTGTCCGCGAAAATGCAATTTTTTTTAAATGCCTCATCAAGTTGTTTTTTGCCACAGGTGCTCTAGACTGGTAAAACACAAAATTAGAGCCGTGTTCGCAAGGAGCGTCG
Organism: Ixodes ricinus; assembly: GCA_037355805.1. Lineage (NCBI taxonomy): Eukaryota > Metazoa > Arthropoda > Arachnida > Ixodida > Ixodidae > Ixodes > Ixodes ricinus. The sequence continues at coordinate 4,077 of JAZHYW010018017.1, forward strand.
ATTAGACTTCGGCGACAAAGCACGGCGTCATCGTCGAGAGAGTTTAATCAGCGCGCTCCGTTTTAACTTTGGTCCTAACTCTGTGTTTGACGAGTCCAGGACCCCAGATGTCGGTTCTCAAGCTTCGATTTTGGAAACATGTGGCAAAACCGAAACTACAGGCTCGTAAGCGGAGATAAGACTGTTTGCCAGCTGTCGAGATTAAAGTCAGCGTAGTGGTGATAGCGGTCGCGAGACTATCGTATCCCGGGAGTCGTTTGTTCGCGATTGGCCATACGTAAAATTTAACGGGCAGACACAAGCCCTTCACAAAGCAGCTGCCATTAGAGAGTTTTAGCATTGCGTATAGGAGCAGACGCAAGCACTATGCGTTTGTGTTTGTTTTGCGTGCTCCCCGCTGTGCATGAGTATCGTCGCCATTGCCCAATCCAAGAACGCAGTTCTGGCTCCGCGCACGCGCAGTGGAAGGTGCAACACTAACGTAACGCAAGTGCAAAGTGCTTGCCTTCGCTCGTATAGGCACTACTAAAGCTCACTATTGTCAGGGTAGATAGCAGCGCAAAAGCACGGGCTGCATGATAATGGAAAAGTGAGGCTCCCTTGGCAAAAGGCAAGAGAGTTAATGCTATGAATTATAATATAAATTTTATCATGAATCCGAGCGTTATTCCCCAGGAATATAATTGTTCAACTGTTTTAAGCCGAAGGAAAATGGAAGAAAAATTGGTACAGTTACCACAAACAGAGGAGATGCAAAAGGGGACCCAAAAATGCCGAGCATTTTGTTACAGAAGTAGGACGGGTGTTGGTAGTGCCATTTTTCGAAAGGCACGAGCATTCCACTGTCCTCTGCGTCAGATGGTCAAGGGGCGTCGTCGGACAAGGGGTTGTTACATCAGTGTGTTGATATCTTGGGGTCTCAGTCGCCGTCTTCGTCGAGATTGTAATCATGGGAATAAAATATATACATATATAATGTCCATCAAATTGTTTCCTTTTTGTGGGGAAGGGTGGGGGGGGGGTAGTCTAGTAGCAGAAACTATCACGATGCTTCTAGAGACTTTGAACAGTTTTGAGCCAGGCAGGCTCAAAGCTGCTTTTCTGACCAGACTTAAAAGTAGATTTTTTCGTTCCAACGTGGCGACATGACCAACCATGGGTGTCTTTGAGCAAGCAGAACCAACGAAAACAATATGAGTAACCCGATGCAATACTGCTTAAAAGTCGTCAAAAAATTTTCGAGTTGAAAGCAATGACTGAAATTGCCTTTCATGTCAACGGATTCTCACGAGGAACCTCACGTGAAACGAGTCCGCGTAAAATTCATTCCTTCTTTGCTCTCTTAGGCTCAGAGATACAACTGCATGGTTGGTTACCGTGAACTAAAGGTCATACTGGAAACTGATCAACACAATACAACAACGGTCCCCCCACTACTCGTCAAAATTTAACCTCAGCGATTTTTTATAAATGATAGCTTTATGGGCGACACTTTGCGGGGACTTCGTCCTCGTCGCCCATCGTCGCCGCGCCCGCGAAAAATGGTTTTCCCACCCTCTTTCTGCGAGGACAGGAAGTCGGGACTCTGTCCGCCGTGCCGCGCAAAGCGAGCAAAGGCAAGCGAAGAGGGCAGCCCTGGCGTCCTGCCAACAATTTCGAAACGAAGGCATACGCGCTCGCGCTCGAATCACCGTGTCCTCTGCTTGAAGCGCAGGACACGATGATTCGTGACGAGAGGACGAATCGTGTCGTCTGCGTGAACGACTTGTTTTCAAACATTACTTGCGCTATGCAAAATCACACTTTGGCAGAATCGAGTTGAAACGCAAAATGTTGAATGGTTTTAGAGACTTCTACCGCGCTTACCGACTTCACGAATTACTGGTGACAGTCATCAGTCACATCCAGGACGCCAACCACGACTGCAATGAGAATTAACCACGTCTCACCTCCGTCCTCAATTACGTGACGGCGCCATTCCACCCGCATTGTGCGACCGTGCTACAGCTCTTGCTTTCGTTTCATCGCACATTATAAGCGAAACATACGACTTTTTCATTTATTTTTTACTGAAAGCGTTTTGAAGATATGGATGAGGTAGAGTTGAAAATGACTGAAGCCTATGACTTCCCATGTGTTCCAGAACTGTTATGTACAATAGAAAAGGCAGTAGGACAAGTACATTGTATCTTAGTGACAGTACTTCGGAGGGGGGCGGGGGTGAAAATTTAAGAAATGCTCTAAGCAGTATCCAAGTTTTGAAGAAACAAAATGTGATTCTAACTTTTTGAGTCCTCCCTGGTACGTGACGTCCATGTAAGCTTATTTTCTATAACTAACGATATAGTCTGTAAACCCGCTAAGATATGAAGTAATTACGACTTTTCTACGGGATTGGTACAATGTAAATACTTCTTAAGTGTTAGTCCTCAGCGAAACGTCTGTTTTTTTAATCGTTTTACTGCTTATAGATCAGTACTTTCTGCAAAGGCCAAGAAAATAATCAATTTAGAAAACATTCGCTAAACAATTTAGGATTTATCAACGAACGTTAAAAAAATTTAGTGAAGCAAATGCTTATATTACAAGATAAAAAGAAAATATTTAGTTGGTTGTATACAAGCATCGCAATATAAGCATTTATTGAACTATGCCTCATTCATTTAAAGCACGACATCGGCCCCAATAAAGGTCAGAGGCCCTCATTGTTTCTCATTTAAGAAAATGTGGAATATAAGTAGCTTAACTAAGTAGACGCGACAGTAACATAATAAAAACGAAAGTCAAATCTGCGCGGATATCGTACACTCCGCGGTTGGTTACTCTGCGAAATTCCCAGCCCCGACTGGCAGTTCCTTTCATCATCCGTTACTCGACAACGCAACTTTGTTAAGGCAAAATTTAATTACGGCAATGTGCTCGTCGAAGCCATCCCCGGCAGGCCGTGACCTGAATCGTGTGACCACCGGGATTCCGCTCTACATCGGCGTGTGCCCGATTTGTCTGTGGTTTTGTGCGCTCTGCGAAGCGTGTAAGGGCCACCGCGTGTTGCGCGTGCGTGCGCACGTGTACGTGTGTGTGTATATGGATGTGCGTGCGTGCGTGCATCTGTGTGTGTGTATGTGTGTGTGTGTGTATGTGTGTGCGTGTGAGCTTGCGTGTATGTGTGTGCGCGGGCGCTGTGACTGAGAACGCCGTTGCCGCACTCCGGTGGCGTGCGTTCCCCTGCGCTGTTCAATCTCACTTTTCTGCTGGGTGTCACGAAGACCGACGATAAACGCCAGGAGTTTGATGGAGTGAAGAATCGGAGGGGGAACATGCCACGATGTTCGCGAATGCTTGTTCGCTGAAGAGGTACATGGTAGCAGAGCTGAATTGTTTTTTTAATGATGTATCAAATCTGTTAATTTACTGAATAAAGAGACAACTAGGACGCTTGGGAACGAGCGTGAGTTTATATGCTTGTGTGTTGCGATATTGCGTTCCACTCTTAAAGGCGACTTAGGCGTCGTTCGAGTTTTCAGACACTCTGTCAAAAAGTGTACGTTTAGGAGGGTTTCATTAAGAACTGTTTATTGCCAGCATTAAATCTAACATTCACTTAAATGTCTCGTTCATTGGAAGATTTAAGAACAATGTGTTAAATACACTTTAGATACAAAGAAGTTTGAGTACAGTCGTGCTCAGAAACTGAACAATCGTTTGCTTCGAAAAAGAATGGCTAAAACATTTACTAGTTTTTCGTATTTGTGCTAGGCTTTTATTGGTTAATTATTTTCACAGTTTCTCAATCAAATGACTCACCTCTCGGTGGAGCATCAACAAATATCAGCACTTAGTGGAGAAGTATATCCCATGGGAGCTACGGGGTGGGGTGTCTTTCAAAAAATTCGTGTTAGTGGCGGGGAAAACAAATCTACAAAATTTGCGTTGCGGGACAAGCCCTGTTCCTGTAGTCTCTGCAATTTCAGAAATATATATTTCACAATTCCACACGGTTTGCACCTGCTGAATGATTTACGCGCGATGAAGGTCCCCGCCCGCTGGGTTGTGCGATTCCTTACACGTATGTAAAAACAGCAACAAAGGAAATATGCTGTCTTGCCAAGCTTACCCTCACGACTTTTTTGATCATTTGATCTTTATGGATGACTGTTGCGTATAACACTGAGATCCCAAGACGAAAAAACAAAACGAGCAGTGCAACCACCGCCAAAAAGATTCAGGCGTAGTCGTTATCGGGGATGGTGATAATTAATGTATTTTGAAAGACTTCAATAGTGTGCACTTCAGATTTGTGAGGAGCACACAATGGCAGTCACAAAAATGCTTCCGGTGGCTGTTGGGCCCGTAAAGGCCAAACAGCGGCAGGGAAATATTATATTAACCTCCTAACTAGGTTCTGGTAGGCCGTCTAGCCTGGCGGGAAGCTGACCAAGGGATTGTGTTTGCTCCCTCATAAAGCACCGTTGACGCATCCGGCTTCTTTAGTGTATAAAGTTCTGCATCTGCTGCAGAATTCACTCGCCGTGGCTCCTAGTGACTTTTGACCTCTTCCTCTTACCAAGAACCCACTGCTTGGCCAGCTTTTCTAGGACAATGACGTGGGATTTGTAGAAGTGTAACGCTTCCTAAGAGACAAAATGAGGGCTTCCACAAACAAGGCATCTCCGCCGGCTCATCAGTCGGTGGGAGAAATGCGTTACCTTGTGGGTTGGACCTGTGAAGATGAAGTAACCTCTCGGCCGTGCTCGCAGCTTTATACATTCGTGGGTATGGTACGAACGTTTTGAGAGCCCCTCATATATCACGAATGGACCCTTTCCAAAAGTGTGCGCCCTGCAGCGGCTGCTTCGAAGGCGCCGTACATTGGGCATTGACATTGAGCGTGCATGAGACACGAGTGCTGCGTCAACGTTTGGCGCGTACTCAGTTCCAAACCTATTTCAAATTTTGCTGCGTCAGCTCTCGTGCTGAGTTGTATCCAAACATACGCTTCGTGCAAAAAGTGATGTCCAAAATACGGCGGCCGCCAGTGTTGCTTGATGAAACTTTCAAAAGGGTATATTGTGACATGGCGGATGAATCCACTCTCAAAATGCCGTAACGTACCGTTTCTTTTCTAAAAAAGAAAAATAATGAAAAAATCTTTTGGGTGTTTAATTTCGCCACTCGTCAGAAGAAGTCGGCGAGATTTCTGTCAGCCGCGGTTGGCAGCGCCAAGGTCAAGCGCGGCGCTTGTCAATCCCTGCGGTCAGAAATCTCGCCGACATCTAAGACAAATGTCCTGCTTAGGGCCCTAGCACTGCGGTGTCACGAAGACACCGAGAGTGACCGTAGTCGCGCCTTTAATGGACACAACACCGGTCGGACATTAAGGGACACAATACCCTTGGACGATTTATTGTGGTGTCAGGACCCAATCAATATTTTGCTTTAGAGCCACGAATATTTTTAATAAAGCAATAAAACTCAACTGTTCGAAACCGAAACCGAAATACGAGCACAAAAGCTCAAGGCATAAAATCACGCCGCAACACCCGACCGCGTGTTTTTTTTTTTTTTGGCAGTGATTTTTTTTGACGTTTACTCTCAAGATATTAAAAATAATTAAAAATATATATTTCGAAGTCTGTTACGTCACGTCCGTGAAACGTCAAGATAGTGGCTTTATTATTTCGACGTCCCCTGTCAGTGCAGCCGTCGCAGTGAGGAGCAGTTTCGTGCTGTTTAGTTTCTGATGGTGTTGTCGGTGTTGTGTGAACGCCCCTAGGAAGTTTCAGACTTTGCCTCCTTGATATTTCTTAACCGGTTCGAACGAACAAAGGTTCCGGCGCGGTTGTACGAAATACGCACATTCTCCAATCAACAAAATGTTATGACACGACATTAGCTCCTTTGTCTAAATGAAACACGCGAACTGGATAATCAAATGTCGTATTTTTCGCCCACAATGTGCGAAGAAACGAAAGCGATAGCCATAGCACAGTCACGCAATGCGGGTGGAATGCTGCCAGCCGACGACACGATGATTCAAGAGCGTATGCCTTCGTTGCGCGATTCTTGGCCAGTCGCCAGGGATGCCCTTCTGCTTGCCTTCCCTCCCTTCGCGCGGCACGGCGGAAGGAGGGAAGGTAGGGAAAAAGGGAGAGAAAGGAGAAGGGAGGAAAAAAGTTTCCATTTTTCGCGCTCGCGGCGACAACGGGCGACGAGGACACAATCTCTGCAAAGTGTCGCCCATAAGCTTATCGCTTTAAAAGCAACGGTGTCGCATTATGTAATGTTGGGCACAAGCAACCAAACGTTACCAATCAAACTAATAGTGACGTACCACTCTGAAATTTTTTTGGATTGCACATTATTCTAAAGGTCATAAATACTGCACTTCACTGCACATTTGTTTTCTTAAAATGCGTGTTGAACCGCGACGCCGCCTGCAAACAAAATATTTGTTTGATCGCGACTTTCGATCACTATCCCGACCGAACTCCGAACCTCTACAAAGTTCCAAGTTTGAGATGTCAAAATAAGAAGAAAAATATTTTGACGGGCGACGTTAACATAAATTTGAGAATGTTTTTACGTCTTAAAGAAGTGGCGTCGTGACGTCGAAATAATATTTAAAAAAAATAGTTTAAAAGTAAACGTCAAAATAGTTACTCTTTTCTTTTTCCGCTCCCCCGGCGTGTGAAGCAGACGACGATGACAAAATTGGTTACACCGTTTGTCCTGCGATTGTTAAGCACTTATATCCCCTTAGCTCGATGTTCTTCGCTTGAAGATTGATTGGCCGGCACCACAAACGAGAGTTCCGAAGTAGCGGCCCCACGTCCGTCGCAACCTTGGTCCGTCATGTACCGCCATCGCGTCGCCCAGCCCGCGCTATGCCCACATTACGTCGCCATATAGAGGATGACGTGTACATGTACATCATGTGATCTGTGCAACATTTTTTTCCTTGATCAAACTATTTGCAGTTTTTTTTGCGGGCCACAAAAATGGGGTTCATATTATTTTTATTTTTATTATTGATTGTGTGCCTTGGATGACCCACGACTTTGAATATATTTGGTATACAAAGTTTTGAACGCCGCATGACCGTGAAAAAGAGAGTGAGCGCGACCGAGACCGGCCAATTATCAACCGGCTGTTTTGGGGTGGAAAGGAAACGGCTTTCGAGCCACCACTTGTGTTCTGGGTAGTTGGGCTCTCATAGGTCATGTTCAAATAAAAATTACACGAATACACTTAAGACTGCTCAACTGTAGGAATGCGAAAGCCAGTCAAAGACGATGCCTAGGACGACATGGAAGACGAGGCCTAGGGCGACCTCTAGGATGACCTTACGGATGACGTCTAGGACGACGTCGAGAACGGCGCCTAGAGGGGGACACTTAGGAGGCTGTGGCGTATTTTCGTGGGCGGCCACGTTTGCCTGCGGAAGCTGCCGTAGATGTAGACGCTGCTGCCGATGTTGAGGCCGTAGATGTAGACGCGGTAGCCTCACAGTCCATCGCGCACGAAGCGCACAACGAGAAGATATGAAGTCCGAAGCGCACCTTTTGCACACGGGGGTCCGGCTGTGAAATCACGCTTATGACGAATGATGACATCACGCTGATGGCCCTTGACGACGTATTTTTATAGCCATCACAACGCCAACTACGCCGCTTGTTTTTCACGTACTCTGCCAAGGGAGGTCATCCTTAAGGTCTAGGACGATTTCTATGACGACCGCAGGACGACACCAAGGACAGCGTCGTTCTTGAGCATACGATTGAGCAGCGCGTGCCGCAAAATCGCGTTTTTATGGCCAATTATTCAGATTTTTCGCTCAATGGGACAAGTAAGGCTTTCGCCTTAAAAATTTTCGGCGAGCATAAATACCCCGTCGGTGTCTCTTTAATGTGAAATGGAATATGACCACAGTTGAGCCGTTCCCACCTTTCCTGGTGTATCTGTGCGACTGGACCCTATGCAGTGCCACGTGTTGCCCTTTTGCCGGCAGGGTAATCGCTGGATTTGCTCATCTTTTTTTGTTTTTTGTTTTCAGTGACTGCGCTTTTAAAGCACAGGGTATCAACTGCCATTGCGACGACGCTTTTTTCTTAGCACTTTAAAAAAAGTGGGTACATTCTCAAAAGATGAGAGAATTTATTCAGATACGGGCATTTTACGCGTTGGTGATGAACGAACTAGAAAGGTAGGTCCCAGGTAGACGCTCAGTGACGTGTCATGAAGCCTATTTTGTAAATGCGTCCCTTTCTTGTTCTCCTTTTCTTCTCTCTTTTCGCGCGTTGTTCGATTGCAGGAAATTGTTGCTTTAGATATTTCGGATCAAAAAGAAGGGAGCGGCTCGACGAAGTGATCGATAGTCTACTGCCTGGGAAGAATGTTTTTTTCTTTTTTCGTCCCGCTCGCTCGGGACCCGACACGCGAGACTCTGTTCAGTTTTGCAAGCAGCTTTTTAGAGCTCGAAAGGATTGTGGAGAAGCAGGAGCAATGCTTGGTTGTTACCTTTTTATTTATTTGTTTTCCCCGGGGAAGAGGGGCTCTGTCGGACCCATTTGTCAATCAAAGTTCGTTGGAGCCTCGTCGGTATCCGAGGATGACAGGCGGCCGTGTTTTGCCGCCTGGAATCTACGTGTCGTGGGGATTTCAGAAACGGAAATCTGCAAATGCAAAGGACGATGTACTCTTATACTTGGTTTCCACCTGAACCTTGCTGTACCTCGATGGCTGTAGAGCGAGGGACTTGCCTGTGATGTTACTTAGTTGCAGTGATCGCGAAAGTGTTTTTTTGTTTTTTATACATTTTATTTTGTTGTTTAGGTTGTTTTCACTACTGAGGTAATTATAAAAAAATTATTAATTCCTGTTTTTTTTTTTAGTTTAGCACTATTTTTTTGGCTTTGGATTTTGCAGCGGTGACAAATAAAAGGCAGTCTATACACTCCAATTTTTGTGCTGACTGCTCGTGGCGCCATTGAGCCTCAGTTTTGCAAAAGTTGCAAAAAATGAAGAAAAAAGGTGCAGCCGCGTTCTCCAATCCTTTCAAGATTTCATTTCCTTGCAGCCAAGACATGAGTAAAGGACGGTCTGAAATTCGAATCGCTGGAGTTACAACTAGAGAGGTAGCTTAATATTGACATCGCAGTAACTCACGTCCATTTGCTCGTTAATAATATCCTGGTTCCGTCACGCCCGTACTGTAGCGACATGAGTGGCGGCTGCCGCATTGAACACCGTTGGTTCCTTGCCCCCAACGCAGGCTTTGTGTGAATTTGCTATCACCATTTTCATGGGGTCGGTGTATCTTTACGGTAATTGTTAAGCTAGTGTTCTACTGACCTTCATATTTGACCGCGGTGTGAGTTGTAGTAAAAACGGTAACACAATTCCTGGATAGCTTAATTAGACTGCACACACACACACACACTGATAAGAAGTCTTCAAGAAATATTTGAGCAACCAAACTTGTGTGAACATCAGCGGCGCATATTATTATTTGGCACTTCGGTTCACAAAACTGCTTCTTTGCGTCAAAAACAAACACACACACACACACAAACACACACACACACACACACACACACACATCTCTCTCTCTCTCTCTATATATATATATATATATATATACAACGGGCATGGTGGCGATGGGCGAAGGCGTGGGTATATAACTGAGAAGAAAAGAAAACCCTTGGTGAAAACAGCAACTACGGACGGCTTATCCTTCCGACGTTTCGGCCGGAGTCCGGGTGAAAACAGCAACAACGGACGGCTTATTCTTCCGACGTTTCGGCCGGAGTCCGGGTGAAAACAGCAACAACGGACGGCTTATTCTTCCGACGTTTCGGCCGGAGTCCGGGTGAAAACAGCAACAACGGACGGCTTATTCTTCCGACGTTTCGGCCGGAGACCGGGTGAAAACAGCAACAACGGACGGCTTATTCTTCCGACGTTTCGGCCGGAGTCCGGGTGAAAACAGCAACAACGGACGGCTTATTCTTTAGACGTTTCGGCCGGAGTCCGGGTGAAAACAGCAACAACGGATGGCTTATTCTTCCGACGTTTCGGCCGGAGTCCGGGTGAAAACAGCAACAACGGACGGCTTATTCTTCCGACGTTTCGGCCGGAGTCCGGGTGAAAACAGCAACAACGGACGGCTTATTCTTCCGACGTTTCGGCCGGAGTCCGGGTGAAAAACAGCAACAACGGACGGCTTATTCTTCCGACGTTTCGGCCGGAGTCCGGGTGAAAACAGCAACAACGGACGGCTTATTCTTCCGACGTTTCGCCGGAGACCGGGTGAAAACAGCAACAACGGACGGCTTATTCTTCCGACGTTTCGGGCCGGAGTCCGGGTGAAAACAGCAACAACGGACGGCTTATTCTTCCGACGTTTCGGCCGGAGTCCGGGTGAAAACAGCAACAACGGACGGCTTATTCTTCCGACGTTTCGGCCGGAGTCCGGGTGAAAACAGCAACAACGGACGGCTTATTCTTCCGACGTTTCGGCCGGAGTCCGGGTGACAGAAAACAGCAACAACGGACGGCTTATTCTTCCGACGTTTCGGCCGGAGTCCGGGTGAAAACAGCAACAACGGACGGCTTATTCTTCCGACGTTTCGGCCGGAGTCCGGGTGAAAAGCAGCAACAACGGACGGCTTATTCTTCCGACGTTTCGGCCGGAGTCCGGGTGAAAACAGCAACAACGGACGGCTTATTCTTCCGACGTTTCGGCCGGAGTCCGGGTGAAAACAGCAACAACGGACGGCTTATTCTTCCGACGTTTCGGCCGGAGTCCGGGTGAAAACAGCAACAACGGACGGCTTATTCTTCCGACGTTTCGGCCGGAGTCCGGGTGAAAACAGCAACAACGGACGGCTTATTCTTCCGACGTTTCGGCCGGAGTCCGGGTGAAAACAGCAACAACGGACGGCTTATTCTTCCGACGTTTCTCCGGTCGCCGGAGTCCGGGTGAAAACAGCAACAACGGACGGCTTATTCTTCCGACGTTTCGGCCGGAGTCCGGGTGAAAACAGCAACAACGGACGGCTTATTCTTCCGACGTTTCGGCCGGAGTCCGGGTGAAAACAGCAACAACGGACGGCTTATTCTTCCGACGTTTCGGCCGGAGTCCGGGTGAAAACAGCAACAACGGACGGCTTATTCTTCCGACGTTTCCGGCCGGAGTCCGGGTGGAAAACAGCAACAACGGACGGCTTATTCTTCCGACGTTTCGGCCGGAGTCCGGGTGAAAACAGCAACAACGGACGGCTTATTCTTCCGACGTTTCGGCCGGAGTCCGGGTGAAAACAGCAACAACGGACGGCTTATTCTTCCGACGTTTCGGCCGGAGTCCGGGTGAAAACAGCAACAACGGACGGCTTATTCTTCCGACGTTTCGGCCGGAGTCC
>JAZHYW010018018.1:0-151666 GCA_037355805.1 Ixodes ricinus
GAACTTCGCGAGGCCAGTGTTGCCTGGGCGCGGCCAGCGCCGGCGCTGCGGATACGGGTGCTGGAGCGGGGAGGGGGCGCTTTCCCGGAACGCGTGCGAGAAATGTGAAATCAGCACTGAAGCTGGGGCTCTTGGACGGGTGGGGGCGCTTGCTCGGAATTTTACGGTGTAGGTGCAAGTTCATCTCATTCAACATTCAGTTCCGTGAGCTCTTCAGACACATCACATGTCAACTGTGAAATTTCTGACAGCTCAACTAGGACAGCAGTTCTCAAATATGGGTCTGCATGACCCCTTGGGGTCCCGAAGGCCTTCTTAGGGTCCCAAAGCCCTGTACCAGGCAATAAAATATATATATATATATTTATTTCAACTTGATGCTGTCTGTTTTACACTAGACTCATTAATTTAAACTCAAAAAGCCACAAATTTTGTGTGACTTATCAGAAGTTTGTATTAGAAATTCATCTAAATATGATGCGTGATAAAATTATGATTTGCCATATGAATGGCTACACATACAAACCAGATATTTGATGATTGCTTCTACATAGTCCTACTGATCAAGCAGGTATGTCACGCAAGAAACAGTTCTGAAATGTGACACAACCTCGTTCATTTCCCAAAATTGTTGTTTATCGTGGACTGTTTGACAGCACAGACAACTAAAACAAAATTAAGTTTGTTCATCGGGCCAAGAAGTTGCCCACTGTGAACAAAGGACACATGAACGATGAAAACGGGCAGTGCGCAGCAGTTTTCATAGGAACTTGCGCGGACGCTGTGACGTGATCCTGCGCCACGCCGCCACATCACTGCATCCGCTCAAGTTGCCATGGAAATTTCCCTGTGGTGCCCGTTTTCGCAGCTCACAGCGCCTAGTCGAGCCCCGTTGAGTGCACTTCTCACAGAGTACCGGTGCACTGCTGAGAAGCAACACTTGCAGAAGCCAGCTCTGCAAGTGTTGCCTCTCTGCAGTGCACCGGTGGTCGGAAAGAAGCGAACTCAACAGGGCCGCGAGAACAAAAAGTATGAATTACACGAAAACGCCGTTCGAATTAAGCGGCTTATGAATACATTAAAAACATAGCGGGACAACCAAAAATTTGAAATTTGTTTCAATCAACCAGAAGTATGAAATATCTGAGTTTGAATAATCGGGAGCCTACTGTACACGTGCATCGAGTGAGTAGGGTTGATTAGTCCATGCTTCAGAGCTTCAAGGCTGGCTTGCACGCACACACCTTTCTTTATTTACCCTTCTGTCCTCATAATCGTTTATTATCCCCCTCCTCCCAGTGGATGGGGTCCCCCTCCTTTCACTGATTTAGAAGGGGTCCCCAAAGCATTGGCAGTGGAGAACCACTGAACTAGGCAATTAACAGATGAAAGTGAAAAAAAAGTGGCAAGCTGGTGAACTAGCTTTATAATAAAGAAACAAGACTGGGAAGAGATAAAAAAAAAAAGAGGTGTGCTTCCATCCAGTTTTTTATAATGGATTCAACTAGTGTCCCCTGGAAGGCAACGTCATCAGCTACACTCTGTTCCCCCCTAGGACAAGACTGCGGTGGAAGTTACGCGCGCATTGGACAAGCCGTACGTGGACCCTTGGCCACCTGATCACGCTCCTGCCCACATCCTCGCATGGACAGCTGGGTCAGGTGGCGAAAGAGGAGGTGGTTGACTGGTCCAGCGAGAGCTGTAGCTCCCACCGCACTCTCAACTTAGGGGTGAACGGAGTGTAGAGGATCCAAGCAGTGCCGACTGGCTCGCATCTGCGTAGCTGCAAGCGCACTTTGCAGCGTCTCGCAATGAGCGCAATGCTAGTACGCAGCGATGGCAGTACACGCAAGCACGTGTCTCTGTGTCACACATTCTCGTCGAGCTTCAGTGTGTTTGCCACATGGGATATGGGTCCAGAAATGACAACGCACAGGACTCGCCTTCCGGCTGGGTAGATAGACTTTAGACCTTTCCAGGAAAGGGCTTTCAGCTTCTGGCCGGTGCCATTCTCGGCATTTGTGCAGAAAATCGTATCGGTTGACAAGCTCTGCGGAAAAGCGTCCTTCGAAAACCATTCTTGTCTGTTGCCTGCACGCGAGCAGGTACAGACAGATAGCGATCCTTGCGCCACCGTGGTACCGCTACCGAGGGCAACGGAGACGGACCGTTTTCGACAAACGCTTCTGTTGCACAAACGTTTGCGCAATCTTTGTTTACCAAAAAAACGAGAATAGAATCATTTTCTACCGCGGGCAATGTGCATTCAATGTTCCACCCGTTCCGCCGTTTCCGTTCGTAGGGCAGGCAGATGGCATAGCGAGTGCCACCGAGCGAACGCACACCGCAAATGCAGCGGGCAATCTAGGAAATTTGCATCTAGTAACGTCGACAGAGATGGCACATTGGGCAGCGGATTCGTAAACGCTAGGACACCGAGCCGATTCAACCCTTCGGGCACGGAGAGTGCGAGCCACTCACCGAAGCTGACTCCCGCGGCGAAGAAGTCCTTGAGGTCGAGCTGGTCGGCGAAGACGTTGAGGAACTCGAGGACCATGAGGAGGTCCCCGAAGCGGTCGTGGGGCAGGAAGCAGCGCAGGGGCACCATGGAGGGCAGCTCCCGGAGGTCGTCGCACTCCAGGTCCTCCCGGGGCGGTTCCACTCGCTCAGGAACTGGGCGTACAGCCGCTTCTCCTCGTGCTTCTTCGCCAGGGTCTGCGGGGGAACGCGCAAACCGGTCACCTCAACGACGACCCACTCTTCGAAAGCCTTTAGTCCTCGCGTACTTCGCACGGGGTGCGAGCTATGGTGCCCGGAAGACAAGGGTTCACCTGTTTGCGTGCCTCCTTCTGTGCCATCTTCAGCTGGAGTAGGTCTTCGAAGTCCCGATCGGTCAACCTCGATCCCAGCTGCGGAACTGCCGCCGAGGCGGCCGACGGTGCAGCGCCGCCCGTGGCCGCCTTATCCGCCGTCGCGTCCTTCTTGACAGCTGCAGCAGCTGCAATGCCACAAGGCAACAGTGCCGGTTGCTTTAAAAATACCGCGTGTTTCAGCAGACAGAAGAATTCCTACCGACAGGGTGGTTGAAAAATCAAAAAGAAACTCGTTTCGGGAACAAACTGCCGGACTCGGCAGACGTCAATGATAGGAAAGAAACATACTAATTAGCTAGATAATTATCTCAAATTCACTAATTAACCTTTTACTTGGTGAAATGAACTAATAGCTTCAAACAGAAACTTGCTGAGCGTCATCAAAAAACCCTGATCTGTCTATAGACCTATTGCTAAATTACCCAAGCATCAAGGAGAATGCAGGGATTGGTGTTCCACGCGCCGCACGTACTGGCCTCAGCAGTAGTAACTTTTCTAAAGCAAATGCCTAAAACAAATGTCATCTTGCACGCGCGTTTGTCAACGCTTTATTGTGGTTATTTACTTTGAAATTTTATATGGGAAAGGCGTGCGTGTGTGGAACACCAATCCCTGCATTCTCCTTGATGCTTGGGTAATTTAGCAATAGGTCTATTTGAGGAAAACGTAAAGCATGTGGAAAGCATTGATGTGCGCTGAAGTTTCCACTTGTGCGTCGGGCATGAGGCTGATGATGCGAAAACGCAGACAATACTCTTATCGTCCACATTTTCACGTTATCAACGGGTGTCGACAATGTTGGTCATGCAGGACGGTTTTCTCTAAAAGTGATGACTGCCAGAAGCAAGGCCACGAGAGAATTCATGCATACACAAAGGCTTCCTTCCTAGAAAAAGGTGCCCCTATTAAATAAAGATTTACTGTCTTTTTTAGGGAGGAAAGAACACGAGTATGCAATGGGTTGAGGCCGCCTACCATCCTTCTTGGGGCTGGCCTGCTTGGGGGCTCGCTTGGCCTTGGCGTCCGGTGTCTGGGACCCCGGGGGGCCCTGGCTCGGGGGACACGGAGAACGTGGGGGCCGGCCCCACAAACATGTCCGTGAACTTGAGCTGGTGCAGGCCGTACTTCTTCTGCACCCCATCCTGGAAACCAAGCAGGTGGACCTTAGGCAAGCTACTCCATCTCACTCACTTTCCCCGAGATTGGTGCCAAATCGCAAACGCCACTTTTGCGTGAGAACGGCGTCTGAGCCTCGTCGTCCGAGACTACAGTGCTAAACTCTCGTACGAACACCCACCCCCGAGAGATCGCCCGTCCCGTTTTATTTGGCCAAATATTCGTAACGTAGAAATTTGAAACGTCGCCCACCCCAGTTCTTGCCGGATATCGATCGCGCGATGTCCGACGGGAATTTTATAAACTGCGCGATCTGCAGTGTCGGTATGTGTGACAAGCAAGTTCGCAGTAGTTCTCTTGCGTTTATCGCACCGTAATATGTGAATCTGCTGCGTCCATGATCTTGACATCGGTTCTCGTGACACCCGAGTTTGCAGCGGGTTCTCACATGTTTATCGCACCCTGAGGCATGAATCTGCTGCGTCCGCATTCAGCGGTATCCATTCTCGCGACAAGGGAGTTCATAGCAAATTCCTGCGTGTTTATTGCACCGTGGAACGCAAATTTGCCATGTCCGCGATCAGTGGTATCAGTTACCGTTTCATGAGGTTTGCTGCAGAGGGCTCAACTCTTATTGCAAATTGATCAAATTTTGCTGTTGCGTTCTTAAAGATGGTCCACCCTATACTATTTTTTTTTTACCACTCATCTCAAATCATTTTGGGTGGGTCGTTCTTAAAGGATCTCACGGTGTCGCACTGTTTTACCACAGGATGTACTTTATCAGCCAAATCCTACGAGGAAACCATTGAGGAAGAACCGACATGAAGAACCGCCACGAAGAACACCATGCCGTCACATGACAGCATGAAGTCAGAGTGACAATGATATTCATGTGACGTCACAGAGTTAAGGTGATGTCGAGAGGTAACGCGCAACATCCCGTGAAACCGTGGCATCAGGCAACGTCAGTCATGTGACCTCATTACATCACACACACACACACACGTAGCATGTGCCCAGTTCATGCACAACGCGTCCTGTGCTTCTTCAGATAACTGGCCACAGTGACTGTAAGCAACAAGAGGGCTGAAGTGTTGTTACTAGAAATTATGCAAATCTCCCGAGATTAGAGTTAGGAAGGTTTCAGAAACGTCGAACCTCGCTGAGGTGGGAACTCAACAAGCCGGAAACTCCCGAGCTCCGCCGAGGCTTGAATTCGAAAAGTTATAATATGTCTAAAACATTCCAAATCACTTTACGAATCAAGTTCAAAAAATCCATAGCTTCCAAATATATATATTTTTTTTGAATTCTCAATTTAAAAAAATTTAAACAATAAGGTTTTTTTTTTTTTTAGGTGCAAGTCTGAAAAAATTGAAGATTTAAAATTTAAGTTTAAATTCTTTGAATCTCAGGGTCGGAGAACTCCACAGTTTATAATAATGTTTACACGGACTCACCTCGAAAAAAGTATGAAAATGCGTCAAATTTTACTTAAAGGTTGCATATATCTGTTGTACCGTGAAGACTCCTTTCTCGGCACCATGGTACTTACGGTGCTACCGGTAGGACTCATTATTTATTGTAACTCATGATGCAACCCTAAAATTATTCAAATTTGCTGAATGTGTCACAAAGAAAAAATGTTTCGCTTGTTTTTGGAATTGTAACTTGCTGATAACTCCCAAAATAATGTGAATTTCTGGAAAAACATTTTTCCTCAGTGTTCCTATATTCAATCAGTTTTGTTTTGAGCACATTTTCAAAGCAGCCCAGAAATCATTGGAGGGCTCGTTCAAAGGCCGGAATGGTGGAGGAAATTTGGGAGCGTGGGGAGCCGATGAGGGTACTTTGGTGAACCGAGTCTGAAAATCACCCCTGCTGCAGAAAACAGATTTCTTGACGTCTGGATTTAAAGTAGGTTTTAATGGCCTACCTTGACTTCCATGATGCCGTTCTTCAGCTCCACCGACTGGCGGAAGAAGATCCGGTTCTTCTCTCTCGTGTAGGAGTTCTTCTTGCGACTGCAACGCCAAACAGAGATCCAACACATGAGCTTCAACGGCCACTGATTGACGGCTCATATTTCACGAGAAGAGTAAGGTCACAATTGCTCAATCACTTTTCTGAGTACCAAATGTATTAGCAATCATTAGTTTTTTGACAACTTGGACTGTTTCGTCTGCCACAACCCAGAGCAAAAAACAGTTTTATGCCTTTTAACTGTTTATGCTCATTACATTAAGAAGACCTTCTCACGTGACAAAACATCAGTATCAGCAACCAATGTCGTGCCTCTTGTGTGTGCGAAACCCGATGAGTCTCAACAACGCAAGACCTAGCTAAGTGAACAGAAAAAGTAACAAGTACAAATAATAAAAACAAAGTTTACCCTACAAAAGCGTTCACAAAGGCAGACTGTTCTCATACTGTCTAAACACTCGTATCTCCTTTGCTTTCAACGAATGCTCCACCAAGCCATGAAAGGTCACCGCAAACCAAAGAGGTACAATTTTGCAACCTGACAAGCTCCGACTGAATCACAAGCAACATTGGCAGTCGCCATTTTTGGGCGTGAAGCCCGTGATTTGATCTGAGTCTTCGCCAAACGGTGACTCTGCATCCATCCTGGGTACGAGCAGAGTTGAGATCACAGCCGAATAGCACGTGGCTCTTGTGTCCAATACGTGCCCGTACAAAGGCTAATTCGGATAGTTGGTGCTGCAGCTGCTCGGTGGCGCACACTAAACATACTTCCAAGTTGACTCCCCCGAAGTGGATCCCTCGCATTTTTCTTGCCCAATTTACTCAATAAATACGAGGCAGTCGAAAATATGCAAGTTTTCTTGTCCTGAATGAAATTACTTTCACTAGCAAAATTGACTGAAAATGAACTTGTTACTTTACCCATAATACCCCGGGGCCCAGAAATTGCTCGACGATTCATTAGAATATTCCTTGGTCTGACGCTGCATACTTCGTTTCAGTTATCGCAAAATACTCGCGAGTAGTTTAAAGCAATTAATGCGGTGCAAGGATGGAGCAATCGCCAGAATCATCAGGTGCAATGAACTCGAATTACTTCCCATTTGTACAACAGGAAACGTTGTACACGGCCATATGGCCATGTAAAATGTTAACTTCAGCGATATGGCTGCATCTTTGAAGGACTCTTCCTCCAAAGTTGCAGCTATACAAGGGCACAATCGAGACTTAAAAATTTCTAACCTAGGGATTTCAGTGTAACTACCACTCATGTGATACCGGCTACTTGGGATTGACCACAGAAACAAGAATTGTTTGACCATACAAACATATCTAATGTACAAAAAAAGCACCCCAGAGACACTGAACACGGCGAACACGCTAGTCGTCAAACTTCAATCGCAGTATTTCCAAGAAGGAGGGAGTGCCCGGGCGCGCTCACCAGACGTCCGTGGCGGCGGCCGTGTGGTTCTTTCCCTCGCTGTCCACCACCTGGTACTTGACCTTGTCCGCCGGCACAGGGGTGGCGCCCTTCTTGCTCGGCGAGCCCTTCGCCGCCGCCCCGCTTGCCGTCACGCCCGTCACCGTGCATGTTTTCCTGCGGCACAAGCGACTTGGTGATGTCACGGAACCACCAATCCAAGATGTCCAGAACGGCTGAACCGACGGACTCCGGTAGGACGTGCGCACTTTCATGCATCGAAAGTAGGTTCTGTTCGTTGTTCTGAAGCGTAGCTTCAGAACAACGACGCTTCAGCCATCTTAGGGCTCAAAAACAATGTTGCCCATTATCCGTAGCTTCATCTGAAAACGCATTTCGATTCTCCAGGAATGCTAAACGGATACTGCAACAAAATTCTAGCGTCTATTTTACTGTCTAAATGTCAACCACGTTCTGGCTGCGGAGGCACCAATATTTTGCTCGAAAAGACACCAAAACATTATTCGAAAGGAACAAACCAAACGTCATTACGTCAGTCTGAACTTAAAAGCAGCGCCGCTCCGCAGAAGTATGATGGAAAGCTACGTGCGTGCGAGCTCTGGCAGAACCTGGCTGACCCGGATTTCCATTCTCTCCTGCACCTATCCGAGTCCTGCGGGAAGGGGCAACCAAACGGCCAGGTTGTAACGCGTCATGGGAGCTTCCGAGACATTGCATTCGTGGCGTCATATTTTCTTTCTGGCATGGTTGTGACCTTCACCACTTGGTGGTGTCAACACATTACAACCTGGTTGTTCAGCTGCCCCTCCCTGCTCCCGCAGGAATTGAATAGGCAGGGGAGAGAAGGGAAATACATGTCGACAAGGTTCGACAGGGCTGTACTTTTCCAAAGAGGGGTTGCTATTAAGTTCGGAGTGACGTAACAATGTTCAGTCTATTCCGTTTGAATAATGTATTTGTGCCTTTTCGAGCAAAAAATAAAATTGATGCCTCCCTGTCATTGTGGTCGACATTTAGACAATAAAATAGGCGCTAGAATTTCGTTTGCAGCATCCCTTTAAAACAGATCGTGACAGAGCAAAACAATATTGCCCCAGCATCCTGCTACTGTATCCAAAGGTCAGGAAGTTGCCTTTCAAATGGTAACAATCACCAAGTGTGCCTGCTTTGCGGAGGCATCCATTTTATTGACGCTCATTTTAGCGAACAGCGGTTTAGATACCTCGTTTATAGAATCCCCTTACAGAGAAACGCAGTTTAGAGAAAATGGTGACGAGCCTCTTTTTAGCAAATTAATTTTTTTTACAGAAACACGATTGGGAATGGGCGACAAAACATTTTGCATCTTGCCTGGTTTACGAGGGGAGAGAGGGAAGGGGGGGGGGCTTCAGTAAACACGCCTCAGTGAATTATGTGCTAGCCTCTATTAAACAGCTCCGCCACGTCGATAAACGGCGTTTCTCTAAACCGAGCTTCGAGAAAATGTGCCCGTTCACTAAAACGCATTTCAATGAAATGGAGTTCCATCAACCGCAGCATACCACCTGCTCCGCACGAAACACCAAAAGGGCGGCACCTGCGAGAAAATCTGGGAACAAATTGCCGATACTCTGAGCATCGTTTAATTAGTGGCTCTAGACTCACAGAGCTGCCTAGGCCTAGCTCCCCAAAAACGTTGCTTTGGCGCCCTCCGTGGCTCATTCTAGTCAGTCAGGTCTGTGAAGGCTTATTCACACGATGCATCTTTTCGACGCGCCACAGTTCAGCGAAACCAAGATTTAGCGAAATCGGCCTGTTCACACGTGAAGTTTGACGCGCGAAACCTGTGACGTATTGACTCATGAGAATTTCGCCAAACCTTGTCATCTGCACCGGGAATACCGAGCGTTTCGCATCAAAATGATATGAAGTACGCACAGTGTGAAGAGACCGCCTGTTTTGTTAGTACCACTCAATGAACTTCGTCAGATTCGGCTCACTGGGTTTACTGGTCCGCCAAACGCGGGAAAGACCGCGAACGTCAAAGGACAGGAGATGATCTCGAAGCATTTCGGACATTTTTACACAGCTAATAAAGAAAGTTATCCCCAGCCATCAGGTTTATATGCGGTGCTTGCACTCGTCGCGACTGTTGATGAATCTTCACCGCGCCCCCAACCCGTACTGTAGGCGCCGTTCACACACCTGCAACCGAGTAGGACCAAGACTCGACGCCCGTACGCACCGCTTCTCCACTTGCCGCTCGCCATGTTTGTTTGTTTTCTTTCGGCTTTGGCTCGGATACGGAATCGGCCGAAAATCAGACTCCTCCAAAAGCTTGCTCCTCCTCGAAGGTCAGACGTCATAGCGAAGTCGAGCGGCCAGTGGCAGCGTCCGCGTTTCTCCTTCGAGTGATTGACAGGCCTCGGTGACGTTTCAGCGAAAAATTGCTCAGAAGCGAGGAAGGCGCGCTACTTTTTTCGGAGGTGCGCCACTTTTTCGGTCGCGTTCAGACGGGGAATCTGTTTCCCGAAACCTAGTTTCGCGACACAAGATTCGCCAACAAGATGCATCGTGTGAATAGACCTTAAGTCCCAGCCCTTTCTCCGACCGGCAGAAAGCGTGAAATGTGTTCATTAGGGGTCGCGGAAGTATTCCCGGCACTGCGGATGACACTGCAGCTGGAACGTGGGGCGTGTTACTGCGCGACGCAGAAGCGCGACCTCGACATCAATTCCAACCTTGTTGTTTTTTTTTTTTTTCCCCGAAAGGCGTTACGACGGCGACTGGACGGAGGAACGAAATCAACTGGGCAGCTGGCGTTCACTACACGCTCTTTTGACGCCGAAAATACTGAGGCGACTGCGGTAAGGAGAGCATTTCAAAAGAGAGAAAGGCAAGGAAAACCAAGTACACTCGAAACGCTGTATCGAGTTTCCACAGGTGGATGCAGTTATATTGAAAACCTCAGGTTCAATTCGCACAGGAATGCGCCACAGAATTTTCAGCACGATCGGGACTGGAAATCGTGGACGCGATGGTCGGTGATGAATTAGCAGACGATAAACAAAAGAAAAACGACACGACCAGGCAAGCGACGAAGCACTGCCTAGCTCGTCCAAATACTGATCTTTTTGTCACATTTCATCGAGTTCACCGACTGCGAGCTCGAAAGTCTTAAGGTTGGCGCCGATGCACGCGAACACAACCGTTTAATCTACCGAAAACCACACTAATCGCGCAAGAATGCGCCGAAAGAACGACAAGCAAAAGCAGACGCAGGAAGGATGTCACAAACTCACCAGAAGTCGGTCAGCCTCGAGCAGCTTTTAGCAGCTTGTTCGAGATTTCTGCTTCGCTTGTTTGGCGCCATTGTAAACAAGGTTCTTCAGGGGAAATATCCCGAGACTTAACAGCCAGTAAGTGCCAAAATATTACCGAACCGACATGGCACCGACGAACGCGCACGCGCGCGCAAAAGCAGAGAAAATGCCGCCAAAGAGACGCGCCAAATTCCCGCGTAACCGGAAGCAATAATCCTCTCAAACCGGAAGCTTTCTTTCAAATTTCCGCCGCTCGACGGCGCAACGGTACCAACCCGCTAGCATCATCATCATCGTCAGAGTCCCACCTGCAACTTGCAATGGCCGCCAATGGACCGTAAACAAGGCGACCAACGGAGGCGAGCGACTGTCGATGATCGATCAACTTAAAACCTGAGATTCACGGCATTCCGGATCATGCCCTCTGTTTGTGCGCTCGTTTCAGTACCACCATTTGTACTGGTCATCATCGCCACAAAATGTACCGTTAGATTGTCTTCCTGTTCTAGCGCTTCAAACCTACCGAGGTAAATCGCTTCTTCCAAATAAAAGACAATTCATGTTATTGCGCTGCACGGTGAAAACAACGCGCTCTGGCTTCTTTCGGCTCGAGCATAGAGTTCTTGCCCAGCGCTCAGTTAATCACAAATCGGGACTCGCAGGTCCTACTTTTTTTCACTCTGAAATTGAAGCAGTCCGTCGTCATGTGCAGGCGATCTTGATCGCTCAGCCATGACCCTGATTCTGTGACGTGTACTAAAAAGCAAGAAACTGTCCTCGGTTTCAAATGCGTTTTTTTTCTTTTGTGACAACGGAAGCCGCAGGTCGAAACAGTTAAATGACAACTGCCTGTTCGCGCTACTTGCAAAAAAAAAAATAAAGTACTGGCCAAAGAAAACTAAGAAAACAACATTCAAAACGGGCTACTACCCCTGAGGTTAACAACAAGCACGTGTTGTGTGCCAAGGCCTCTCCAAGACTGCCCCTTCCGGGGGAGGAAAAGATGCTGCCTTGAATATGCACGTGCACATAACTAAAGCTGGAACACTATACCCAGAAGTGTAAGTTGGGCGAGTTGGTATGATGACATGGTGAACAGAACAGCACACAATACCCAGGCTTGATACACAGTTTTAACACGGTAGTACTAGATTCAGCTGTGCAAATTAGTTTTGCAAGCAGCAGTCACAAGCAAAAAATCTACGTGTTTGCCGAGTCTACACCCTCATTCTGGTTTGTGTCATCTTTCTTTTAGCACACTACCATAA
The DNA here is from genome assembly GCA_037355805.1 of Ixodes ricinus. Classification (NCBI taxonomy): domain Eukaryota; kingdom Metazoa; phylum Arthropoda; class Arachnida; order Ixodida; family Ixodidae; genus Ixodes; species Ixodes ricinus. The sequence continues at coordinate 11,990 of JAZHYW010018018.1, forward strand.
TATTTTGAGAGAAAGCCCACCTAAAATCGAAAGCAAATCTGGTGAACATAAAACGTAAACTAACTTTCATTGTGCAATAATAAATAAAAAAAGTTGAACAAAATAGCTAGTTTTAGACTTTGTGCCCCACGAAACTTGCATTTGCAGGGAGGGGCGATGAACCAAAGATGACCGTCCTTCCCACTCGCAATGTTCGCTTATCTCCCATCGTGGCTAAGTAACACCATTTCTGCCAAGGTCAGCATTAACCAGGGCCCTGCAATTACTAGAAATAAGCTATCTTTCGGTGTTTTTTATTGTATTTTAAATAGCAAATTGTGTTGAAAATAGAGGATGGCTTATCTGTCAGGGGCGGGGCATTTCTTGGGATATTACGGTGGGTTATAATGATTCACCCCAAGACTCGGCAGCGTTAATAGACTCCAACGGTTAACAAACCCGGGGTTTACGTCAACATCCATTCGGGACGGAGAGAGATTGTTGCCGTATTTCTGGCTCGCAACAAACGGCAGCTGAAGCATGTGATTGTGCTAGCCACCGTTTCAATGTCAAGTTTACACCACGTTTCATCGACGGCTTCTCGCGGAGAGAGGCGGGGTTTCTACGGCGCCGTAAGCCGCGTCCCACGGGTTCCTTGCACGTACGGCCCGCAACCGAGACGACTTCCTGCATCCGCCTGCTGCATCTACATGCGCGCATCGACCATTCCTATTCTCCAGCTCGAAAAACTGGGAACACAACGAAATGAAAACGCAGCAAGTGCTGAACATGCCGATCGACACGACCAAGGTACACCAGACAACTCTTGTGACTGATTGAATGAGAGTGGTAGGTGTTTCTTTTCTCTGGCAGTCTAATGCTGTCCGTGACCGTAGAGCCAATAATGTGGTCGCATGCAAATGGCACCAAATAAATGGCAAAACACAATTACACACCGACACGCGTTGCCCAAGCGTAGTGTGGGAAAACACAAACTTGTTTGTCGACGGCGTGTTGGTTTCTATGGCATTCAACAAACATGGCACGTGTTCATTTCTTAACATTTGTCTCGCGGAGCATTCGAACGCTTCTGCCACCAGACAGGGCTTCCTCCGTGACTGCATCGCTCCTGCAGTGGCTGGGACCGGTTGGTTCTGTTTCTTGTCGCTTAAAACTTTCAGACACGTTTGAGTATTGGTGAGGACTGAAAAATAAACCCAGTAAGCCAATGTCTGTCTCGCACACCCCGTACTCTAAACCAGAAAATGGGACTTTGCAAAATGTTTTGTGCACAAAAGATGGCGAGTGTCGAGCGTACGGCCTTTTTCCAAGTATGACTAGACTATTCCGAGCAATAAATACTTCTTATTTCGGTCATTCCATTATAATTTCAAAAATCCCAACTTAACTTTTATGCTTTGCATGAAGCCAACTGTGTGTGTTCACCAATTCCACCTGTTTCAATTTTTGGGTCATTTATTAGTGATGTCTACACGAACGCATGAGGCCTTCTGCGACAGATGGCTTTATGCATAGTTCCAAGGTCGGCTAAAATTTTCGCCGCAATACGAGTACAGAAGAGCTAGAACAATACTCATTCAAGCCACCCGCCTTGCGCAGGGTTAGAACATCGGACTATGAGGTAAAATGTCCAGGATTCCATTCCTAGCGAGGGACAAAGTGTTTTTTGTAAAAGACATCTGTCAAGCACCGAGAAAGACTTGGCCGTGTTTGCATGTTTTCTTTTTGTTTTGTTAAATTGCCAAAATGCTATCTGCATTAAAAAGTTAATTAAAATTTTTTTTTTCTTCACCCTTTTCAAAAGTCAGTCTAGCCACACTGCCCAGAGCCAAACCAAACGGTCTAATAGCAGCATTACGCAGCTTCTCTGCACCAGGAAAAGTGGATGTCTGCACTGCATAGAGCGGTGCAGGAAAGTGCAGGGGTATGCGCTTCCAGTTTTGTTTTCAGACAGGCTGCACTCGTAAATCGAATACGGCAGTAAACACTGAGTGCAGGAGGTGCAGGTAGATTGGATGAGCCCAGTGGCAGAACAAAGTCTACTCAGCAGAAGCATTTGAAAGCGAGGTTCTTCTGCTATAACCTGACCTCAACCACCAGTGCACGTTGAGACAAACTACACTAAGCTAAAGTCTTTCACTCGCAGCTTCTTGAGAACTGCCAACGTACGCCAAAGTGACAATGCGGGCCAGCTAGTTCGTGACTGATAAACTATACATCAACAGACAAGACAAGCCCGTCCAAGCCAATGTGGAGCGCAAGTTTGTCTGCTTCTTGCACAAAGGTTGCGATGCTTTCAGAACACTGTGCTCTTATTGGCTGATTGAAAAGAATAGTGGGTAGACCTCAAGGCATCTAGCATTGAGGTCTACCCAATATCCTTCCTATCAAAGCCAATCAGAACTCAGCGTCGTTCTGACGTCGCCGCAACCCTCGCGCAAGCACCACACGACTTACTCTCTGCATTAAAGTGGAGCTCCGGCATGTCTTTTTCATGGTCGCAGATTTGCCTCAAAATTCGTTCGACATACCAGCCGACACAGCTGATCAAGTAACCCAAAAAATAGGTGAAAATGAATTTTAGAGCGCAGCTCTTAGGCACCCGTTTCCGGGTTGAGCGGCGTCGGCGTAACTGTGCGCGTTGCATTATGGGACGTTAGAGTCTCCCTGCTAAATTTAGAGAGGAAACTGAATTTGTGTTGAGGTCACGTGACGTCAATTTCCCGGTAAATTTAGCGGGAACTTAACCTGCTACACTTAGCCGAAAATGTTTGATAAATTCAGCGGGAAATTTTGCAAAAATTTGAGAGGAGAGGAGGAACATACCCTCCTAATCGCATCACAGAGAACTGAAAATGACTTCCATTTTTTATCTCAAATTTATTGGATTTTTATTTTCCGTCCTCACCACTTTTTGAAAGCGAAAAGTTTCTACTGGCAACACCGGAAAAGTGACAACCGATGTGGGTTTAGATAATAAGGAGTTTGATGGTGTGAAATAAATGTTGTGGAGGCTCACTCCAGCACTCGCGGAGCGGCGCAAAACAAGTGTATTATGTTGGTGAGCTTTTTGTGTTTCTAGACTGCCGGCTTGACCAGCAACCTTTCAAACATGTAACGTAACGCCAGTGGAAAGTGCGGGGAAATATGAAAGCTGGCTTTGGCATCACCTGCCAGTTTTTATTTTTTCAAAAGTAATCCTGATTTTAGAGATGGTAAGTACCCTGCTGGGAAGAAGGAAACTACATTTTTGTTAAAAAAGTGTAGTCAGTTTGGGTATCTGAAAAAACCACCAAACACTGAACTCCCAAAAATATTTTTTTTAAGTGCTGGGAAAGGTGCTTGGATGGCATATAATAAGCTCTCCTTAAAAAAAAAATATTTTAGCGCAATATTTTTATTCTTTGGAGTTGGGAACGATTCCAAAGCGTGTTTTCGTTTACAAATGTCGGCCTTTTTCTAATTTATTCAGTCATATAAAGAGGAGCATGTGTTGAAATCACTAAGATAAATCCCACAATGTAAACATTTTTTTTTTTTTTGGGGGGGGGGGTTTATTTTGCAACAATGTTTAATCTTGGCAATTTAAAAATAAGTGTTTTGGGGGAGTTCAAAGTCCCTGTAAAGGTTGATGCACAAGGTAATTTTCAGCAAGGCGGAAGGTTCCCTGCACTGTTACTTTCTCCACCACCCCTGCACAGATGAATGAATGGATGAATGTGGCTATGCCCTTTGTATCAGGCAGTCGTTTACGCCACCTAGCCTATACCTTATCTTAGCAGCTGCAACCAATGCTGTGGAAGCCGCAGGTTCGAGAGAGAGGAAGGCTGCTTCTGTACGAACTCTGAGCAACGGGCAAATCTCCAAGGGAGATTACAGCGACGTCTGTTGTACACAGAAGACGGTCTGCTTAAGAGGGAAGACCCTCCTTCCCGTGCTCTCCAACTACTTGGGTTATGCTCGTGCCCCTGCACCAAAGGTACAGGGGCACGAGCTGCATGCATCTGGTAGGATGAAGAAACATCCACAGCCTTCGAGCTCGATGACCCACCTCTGGTTGCGGATGTTGACCTCGACCGACTCTCCGACGAAGTAGCGGTCGCGCGCAAAGGAGAAGACATCATCGCAGAGGTCGCTCAGGCGTCCCCGCTGGGTCAGGGTGGCCAGCAGCAGCAGGGGCTTCTTCAGCCCCGCTGGGAGCGGTTCAGCGCCTCTAGGGCCGCCTTCTCCGAGTTAAGTGCGTCCTGGAACGTCAGCCCGGGCCGGCCAGTCACCGAGCAGCTCCACACCAAGCTGTTGCAGAGGATGACTTGTGCAAAGTACTCCCTGCAACACGTTGGGGGGGGGGGAAGTGCCACGGCGTCAGATGAGTCTTCACACTGGCTTTGTCTATTTGGCAGTGGAGAAGAGAAGAACCAGACCTCATTTGCTACTTTGCGCAAAAAGGGAAGAGGGGAGTAAGGTTGGGGACTAGAAAGAACAAAAGAAAGAAAAGCTAAAAGAGATAACATAAAAAAAAAGTACACAGTATTTACACTAAGGTTCAGAGTGTTTTGAGTAAATGAGTATGTCAGATAATTAATCGGCACTTTTGTGGCCTTACGTCCATTCTCAGGAGGTACCAGTGGACAATTTGCAAGGCGCAAATGGACAGTCGAGAGGTGTACCATGGGAGAAAAGAGAACCATGCATTTCTGACCGCAAAAATAAACTATGCGTCGCAGCGATTTTTGGAAATCTGCAACAAGGAAATAGCGGCGCCTGCGAATGTATGGAGACGTAAGGCGTCAGCTACCATTTCCTCGCTTGAAAGATCTAAAATAATCTCTTGCACCTCTCAATTCAGAGAGCGGCAAGTTTTGAAACCTCGGCATCTGGTCCCCAATCGCTAGCCAGTACGTTTGGGCAAAGATCAGGCGTTCGGGGACGCACAGTTTATTTTGCAGGAAGAAAAACACAGTTCTATTTTCTATACCTAGCACCACATAACCTATAAAAAAATTTAAAAAAAACGTAAAATGTTGGGCAGCGCTTACTCAAAATTCAGAGATAATTGCGAAAAAATGGGGGATGGGCGCTTGTCCGGTCATCAATTTTACGTATCAATGTACTATGCATATTTTCTCAGATCTTATAAATTTGGGAATGGGCGCTTAGTGTGGAATGGGCGGATGCACAATATTCTACAATATGTCTGTGACTTCTTTTTTTTTTTTTAAGTCATGAAATTAGTTTTTAATGTAAAGGGTGACCTAAGGTTGGAAAGAGAAAAAGGCGGGGACCTTTCCAGGAAGCAACCAGCAAACAAGTCAAAGTCAAGGTCTCTCCCCTGATAGCCGCAAACGTCACTTTTGTGTCCGCTGGGAACAATAGACCCTTTCCGAAATTCAGTGCCATCTGGTGGCTGAAAGGGCAGTTTAACTTTTGCCATACGAATGACGGCAATGAACCCGTAGCCTGCAGTATTTTATCGGGCACCGTCACTTTTGCGTGTGAACGGCAGACGAGAATAAACTCTTCGCTATACAGGTTTTTCTGGATCATCTCTTCCAGTGTCGATTCCCACAAAGACGCAACCAGTCAGAACGAAGCGCCAGCCCAGACAGATGCCTTGATAAAGTTCTATAAGTCAAGGGGTTTCGAAGTCGATTTTGTGCCACTAACAGGTTCACTGGTCCCGAATTAGAGAAATGAACGCTTACGCAGCGCTTGCATTCAATTCCGGCTTCGCAACGTGCTAACGTCTAGAATATATAGGCCTCGAATCCTCAGCTTAGGAGTATCTTCAACATGTTCCTTCATCAGTAAATAGAAAGCCGCCATTGGTATGGCACATATGCCATTTTTCAGATGATGATGATTGTGATCAAAGTGGCCAGACTTAATTTCGGAAAGGGTCTACTGTCTCCTCGAGTGCACATAAAATGCTTCTTTTCTTTTCCATCAACGAACACAAAAGAGAAAAGGAAAGGATTCCAGCCCCAGTAAAAGACTTTCCAGATTCGGCTTTAGTCGATAGATTAAAATGTCATTTTGCGGCATTTGGTTTTAGAGCGCAGCTCTTAGGCGCCCGTTTCCGGCTTGAGCAGCGTCGCCGTCGGCGTTACACGCGCGGTGCATTATGGGAAATATCCCATAATGCACTGCTCGAGAAGAGGAGGAGGGGAGGAGGAAGGAGGATGGGGAGGAGGAAGGAGGAGGGGAAGAAGTGGAGGAGGAAGGAGGATGAGGGGAGGAGGAGGAGGAGGGGGAGAAAGGAGAAGGGGGATGAGGAGGGGGAGGAAGAAGGAGGAGGAGGAGAGGAGGAGTATTTGGTAGGATGAGGAGTTGAGGAGGAGGGAGTAGGAGTATACCCTCCCCTCAGTACCCTTCCCTCCTCCTCCTCAAGAGCTGCGCTCTAGTTCGGCGTTACAGAGAGTTGTAAACGGCTTTCATTTTTTCACATAACCTCAACTCATGTATGAAGGTGTTGATAGTCATTGTGTACCTATTTACTGTTACCTAAACCTCCTTTTTGTATTTTATAATCAGCAGTCTACACAGAAGCTGGTTCTCTTGGAGGTATGTCTGTTCACAGACTGCCGGATTCAAGGCACCAAATCCAGTGCTCGCTTGCAGTTTTGGACAGGTGTAAGCAGGGTTATGCGCCTGAAGACAGACTAGTCTTGTCTAAAGGTCAACTTCGCTTCATTTTTGTTTATGAAAGGACAATGCAGTCCTTTTTAGAATCACCTAGGAAGACCACGGATCAAATATTATGAGCTAGTTCTGACTAAATGTTTCTTAAACGGTCTGGCCAACTTTGGAGCGTGCCAAGTTGCCGAAACCAGCCGACTCTAGCGGGCGACTAAGGCGCTATCAACAGCACAGTCAGGGCTACGGTGTTGGCGTAGCCAACATTGAGCTAAACGTCATAACCATTGCCCTTTTTTGTTTGTTCTTACTTCTCGGGGCAAGTGCAACGGGCGACGTCAGCAACGTTTCGTCTCGGCGCTCAATGGTGTTCACGTGAGTGGCGTAACGCGACAGCACAGTGCACTCCTTGGCAGCCGTCCGGCCGTTACCGCCATCTCCCCGCATCACAATCACCGCCGTTGTCGTCTCACCGTTTGCGATTGTTGTCTTTTGGAGTTTCGTTCACACTACGTCCTCAAACTGATGCCGCAGTTGTGCAGGTGTCATCGGATATCGTAGATACCTAAACGTGGCAAAGACTACAGTGCAGACGCTGGGAGCCCTCCCAGATCCCGCTTGCCATCGTGTAGACGCCGTAGAGGATCACGTGACCATTTATGAGATAGCCATGTTTTTTTTGGCAGCCTGAGGCTAATGTTGCCCGACGGAGCTAAAGTTTCGATTTCGGTTTCTGCTCATGTTTAAAGTAAGACTTAACAAAATATATTCAATTTTTCCCGAAGCAAATCACGTAGTGCCTTTTAATAGTGCTTTTTAATGTGAAATCACTTTGGGCTGCCTAACCGACATATCCCACAATACGTCAGGCGTTTCGTCGTGCCCTCTGTACTCCAACAAACTGTTGATGAGTGCAAATCAATGTTTATTAGTGGGCTCGCAGTCCTTAGCATAAAGAGGAGGCGATGGCCCAGCATACCCTCTTCCACCAATATTACACGTATATCCACATTCACATAGCACCAGTAGAACCTTTTTAAGCCATGACCATCTATGTCACTGACTAAAGCGGATCTTTAGGTGTCGGTAGTCGAGGCCCAGCTGTGATAGTTCTTTGTCTGCAAGATTGTTTTAAGCTAGTGATGCAGTTAGGGAGTGGCTGAACAGGTGCCACTGAAGTCTGGTGAATGTGGACGATAATATTTGCTGCGTCACTGGTTTGACATCCTCTTCCTTTCACACCTACCAATGCAAACTGTCCGAAATAACCTCCTGAGAACAACCAAATAGACCCCTTGTCATGAGGGAAAGTTGCCTCACAATCTGACAAATGCACCGCCCCTGCCAGAAAAGGTGCCACAGTGAATCTGACAGCAGAACCCATGGTCCAGTGCATTACATTGTGCCTTCCAGCCAGGGTGTGCCTCACTATGAATCAGCTGCTGTGTGAGCACATGTGTGACCCTCACTTCATAAGGCAAGGTAACATGATCTTGATTGGCCACAGTACCCCCATGATGACAATCTGCCAACATAACAGCAATGGAGCATAGCTGTTTTGACATGTCCCACGGATGAAAAGCGTTTGTCGGCCGTCACCGACCAAGAGCGTGCGACGCGCAACGTGTAAGTACGGTTAAAAGGCGCAAATGCCGAAACATGACCGATCAGAGTCGCAGCCTGAGGTTGGGTGCGCACACACGGGACATAGTAGGACGAATGACGCCGACAAATAGCCACCCATGGGGCTTGACCGGTCCCCAAGGGCCCCCGAGGACCCTCCCCGAGGTTTTGGGGACGCAAATTTTGCAACGAAATTAGTTTTAGGCCTAACAAGGGCTAAGCCGCAGGATTCCGTCAAGGTGTCGGGATGAAGGGTGATGTCAAAGAAAATTCCAGCACCGTGCGCACCTCAACCCGACCACAGCGAGCAAAAAAATTGAAGACGCCGAAACCGCGTCCGAGGCAACTCACTCGTAGTCCTTGAAGACCTCGTTCGTCAGTCGGCAGTGGAAGACTTCGTCGTTGGGCTTGAGATCGGCCGGTGGTTTCTGCCGAATGAATGGGTGCTTCCCGTAGTGCGGCATGATTGAGCCCGTGCGAACTCGGAGCGAGATGGCTTCGCCAGAAAGGGTTCAAGTTCTTTCCATGAGAAGATCTCGGTCAGAGTTCAGTCGGGGTGTCGAAACGTTGTTCGCGCGGGGGCCTAAAATCGGGCTCCGTCCGCCGCCACCGCGGACATCGCCGAAAAAGCGGCCGACCGCTTTGAAGCCGGACGACAGCGACCGCGAACTTCGGAAAGATCGCCGCGCCGCTGTCCTGGGCGTCTTCAGCTCGTTTGAGGTGACTCTCGTGGGATCTTGGGGGAACGAACACGACGTCCGGGTCGGACTAACTTCAGAAAGTCAAAAGAAATAGCGTACGAGTCGAAGATGGGACAAACGCGCGCACAAGATTCTGGTCACACGCTGCCGAAAATCACAACTCGGCCAGGCGGGACTCTAAACCGGAACCGGCCGAAGACGATTGGCTTAAAAGCGAATTACAATAATTACTGGATACAAACTAAACACATTTTCTATGAAATGCGTTGTTTAGCAGCGACACTCTAGTTTGGAGTTATAAACCTTTAGTTGCTTGGAAAGTTTAGTGCACTCAAGCTTATTTGACATAAGTTGACCTAACTGGTTCTTACCGCTCCTCATATAATAAACAAATAAATGTAGCCAATGCTACTTACTAGTTCCATTTCATTCCGACACCGAAAATCGAGTCACCCGGGGTAGAGTACCATGAGAGTCTAGCAAGAGTTGAACTGTTAGCGTCACCTTCTGGTCGTTGCGGCAAACAAGAACTAGCGCCGTTTGTATTTGACAAACGCTTTTCGTAACTGTTGGGAGATAACGCAATAAACCGCTCAAAATAGTTGAAAAGTTGATTAGGATTTTTGTTTTGTATCTCTTAAGAGCAGTTGTTCTCGAACAGGTGGTCCTCGGACTCCTTGGGGTTCGCCACTCGCGAAGGCATGACTCCGCAAGTGTGACGTCATGGGTCCAAATCAAACCGTTGCTAGGGTCGTTGTTATGGACGAATACATGTGGCTCGGTTTTGCTACGAAAACCCGACCATTCAAAAATCAGGAGTAGGATTTAAACTTCTAAAAATCACAGATATAGAAAGCTTGAATGTCATATATGTTTCTGACAGAAGTGTGCCGGTAATCGCTCGTTTCTGAAATATTTACAGATGCAACTTCCGGTCCTCAAGATGCCTGCAGCAGACGACGAATGCAAGAAGTATGCCGTTACTGCCGCACGCCGGCCGGACAAGGTTGGGCCGTCGTTTGCATCGTGTGAATAAAGACGACATTCTGACATCGCATTTGTTTGAAATATAATGAGTTTCATACACTTTAAGATTTCATAGATGGGGTGCGAATGCACCAAAACCATGGCTTATCGAAAGTCCGGGCGAAATCGATCGAGATGACTCAGTCTGCTGAAAGGTCGCATTGCGCCCGCGCGAAAAGCACTTCAGGCGAACGGTTGAGATCCCAAGTTTTGTTTGCGGACTCTCCGCGCTATGCGAGGGTGCTTCTGATATACCCGGTTGTAACCTATCGCGTGGAGAGATTCTTGGAGGTTCTTCAGGAGTGCGGCGCGAGGGCGCCAGCGCGAAATAATCCTGTGTTCGCCTGCCCCGGATGGCCGGCCAGCAGACGCACATGCGTACGGGCTTTCGCAGCTTTCTGTTCTAGGCCGAGTCGCAGCCACGCGTGGAGTAGAGATTCTGTGTTTTGCAGATTTCCGCAAGACCACCATTAGCGCGATTATGAACTGGATAAAAAACATAAGGTGAGTCTATTACAGACTGTACTTGCATCGCGGGTTCGATGAAGATCTTCACCAAAAGAGCACATCCACGGAATTTGATGTATACCAAGGGGGAAAAAAAGCAAAATACCGCGAAATCGCGATAGACATGCTTAGTCCTTTAATAACCTGACAACCACAATAATAAAATAATAATAACAAACGACTTACCTAATAATAATAATACTAGCCCGTACTTTGGAGGGGGCGTACGATTTGTTTCTCATGGGTGGCCTGCACTAGCGCCGGTAATGCACTTCAGGTCGTCGTCGTAAGTGATCTGCGGGACGTGGTTTGATTTTACTGCATTTTCACCCCTCGTAACTAAGCTGGGTTGTTCACAGGAAAAAAAAACGCACATTGCGGAGGCCTCTACGGCCACGGCAATCCACTTTGTTTTTGTCGCTTGTTTACCGAGCGAGTGAACAGCTGAGAACATGGCGGCGGCCAGACTTCGTCGGCGGCGGCGGAGAGCGGTTCCGTGTGGTCGCCCGCAGTTCCTCCCGAGAAGAAACGCGAGCTTTTATTGACAAACTATATGAGCGGAATATCACTGAGCTGCTCGGAGAGGGCGGCGCCCCCGTCCAAGCCTTGCGAAATACGACTTGCGTGTCCAAGGGAGTGCCTAGAAGGTTTCGGCGCCAACACGAACGACGCCGAGAGCTCCGAGCACTGCATGGTAGCGCAGAGCGAGCAGCTCCTACCTCGGTGCCGCCCCTGGCTACGCCGGAGCCTTTCGGCCTCGGGGTCCGGTCGTGACGGTGGCAAGGTATGGCGAGGCGAAGCGCGGTGGCGTCCTCAGGAGCGGTTCACGACGATCTCGCTCGCCAGGCCGTGCGCACGCAGGTCGCCTCTGGTCCAGAGTGGCCCAGCGGCCCGACCTGGAGCCCAAGACGTTTGGGTTTTGAGGTTTCTTCCGTCTCGTAACTCCTTGCACAGCATCGAAGACTGGGGGCACGATATTTATTTCAAGCTTCGGCCGAAAGCGTCGACGCCTTCACGAACTCCCACGTGCGATGCACCGGAAAACGTGGTCACGTGATGCGGCCGGTGCCGGAAACGCAGCTTTAACTTTGAGCTTTGACACGGCGTGGCGCCACTCGCCTGGGCGTGCGCTTGGTGCGCATTCATGTAAACGCTGCCGCGTCGGCTTTTTCGGAGGACGATTGGAGTCGATGCGCTGAAGTCGTATTCATGTAAACGAGGCTTGAGACGACAAGAACATCTTCATAATTAGATATCAAGAAGCTAGGCTGCTTACAAAAAATTATTTACTTACTTGTAAGCAAAAATCTAGCCTCATGTGGAGTCTCCGTGCATTAGTCCATAGCAACGTCCCTAGCAACGGTTTGTTTGGACCCAAACGCCATCTTGTGACGTCATCACTTACGGGGTCAATTCTTTGGGTCCGCGAAGCCCTGCCTCATCTGTGAAACCCGGCAATAAAAGTTGTCTTTTTTCAGATCGAAAATAAATTTTTCAGTTTTCGGGCTAGTTTTCCGTGTGTATGTCAATAAGACAAGTCTACTTCACCCTAGCCCTTAGTTATATCCATTTATTAAATCATCATTATATTTAACTTATACCTTTTCCACTCACCACGAACGGGATCCTCCATCATCAAGGGGTCCGCGTGGCATCGAGGGTTGAGAACCACTGCCGCAGAGCAATGAAGATACACCACTGACCCAAAAAATCAAGACATCATAAGCGAACATTTTCATAGGTTTAGCGGCCCACTTAACAGCTAGCGCCTTGGCAGGCGTTGGTAGCGAACTTAAATTCGCTGGTGCCAGATTCGGTTCATGAAGTTTCTACTGTAGTTTCTGATTTGGTTGGATGGATAAATGAACAATGACACGGTTCCAGCCCGTACATGAGAGTGGCCCCTAGCGCCGCCTAGTTAGGTTTTGAACCCTCGCTTTTTCAATTTTTTTGAACTTTCGGGTTAAATTTTGTCTTCCCCTCAATTTTGCCGGGTGCCTGTATCCTAGATATGTAATTCCACCTTACAACAACCCCGAATGGGGTTAGTAGCATTGGCAAATAAAAATAAAATTTCTCCTTAAAAGCTGCGAGCCCTACGGCGGAGGCGGCTTCGGCAGTCTACCCACCTATTACTGCCCCTGCGGGTCGTACGTCTAACCCGCTGATCTTTTACTATAGGGGGCTGGATGGCGCTTAGCTGCTTTCCGAGCCTGGCGCAAGTGAAGCCACCGGAAGTTCAATGCTTGTCCCGGAAGTTGGGAGTGCGCTGGGCTTCCTAGTGCATTCAGTCGATATTTTGGACCATGTTTTTTTGTGTCTTTGATTGGGTTTTAATACTCCCGTTCTGAATTAAATCCCGAGAATGAGGCGTTTGAACTTGGGACATATTCACACTTGATAAACTAGAATCTCAAAATATTTACTTTGAATGGCTTCCCATGATACTTCTTGGGTCTGCATGCGCTCTTACTGCGCAACAACCAGGCTCTCTTGAGGGAACACGCGAAAATTCAGCGCCCTCGACGCTTTTCGAACCAGCACTCGGAAGGGTTACATAGCCTGCCAAGCGCTCACTTCCGGGACAAGCGGCTTACTTCCGGCGGCTTCATACCTGTTTGCTCAATGCGCCATCCAGCCCCCTCTAGTGGAGATCAGTGGTCTAACCAGTTGCGGTCCCCAGACGTTGGTTTTAGGGGGGGGGGGGGTGAAATTGCTTAAGTAACAAAAAAAGGGACATCACACTTTTTTGTGAATAAAGATTTTTTTTTTTTTATTAGTCCCACTGTTTGCAAGTCGGAATACTGCGCGCAAACATGCACAAACCTCTGTCGCAATATAGGCTAGTAAAATAAAAAAAAATATTAGCTAGTAAAATAAAAAAAATTATAAAAAGCGTGATCGATTTGGGGGGGGGGGCGGTCGCCCCCTGCGCCCCCCCCCCCCCCCCCCCCCCCCCCCCCTATAGGACCGCCACTGCGTCTAACCCGAGCTCGTTGGTCTAACCCCACAATTTCGTGAAATATCATACTTCCCTAGATCTTTTCCACCAATCTTCTAACCGTTTCTTTGTTATTTTAATTATTTTTTCGTCTATTCTCCCACTCCCATTAACAAAACCCAGCGCTCCTGCCAAATCTGTCCTCATCCCCTTCGGATGACAATTTGGACGTCCATTTTCCAAATAATTTGGAATATTATTTTGACATCTGTGACGCCACTTCCCCAAGACGTGAAAATATTCTCAAAACATTTTGACGTCCCCTGTCAAAATATTTGATATATTTTTCTATATTTTCTTTATTAAATATCGAAGTAGGCGGTAAAAAAAATAGTATTCTGCTTGCAGGCTGTGTCGCAGATCGACACGCATTTTCTGAAAACAAATGTGATGTAGTCGACTGCTGTTTTTATAACCTTTTAAATAATGTAAAATGTAAAAAAAAAAGATCTTTTCATAGTACATTAGTTATTAGGCCACACGTAACACGTAACTCGGACCGAAACTTCTTAGGCTCGCAACACATGAATCCGTCAAAACGCCAACAGAACACCGACAACACCATCAGAAACTAAACAGAATGAAATTTCAGAACAGCTACCACTGCGACGGATGCTGCCTTAAGAAGGACGTCAAAATAATTAAAAAAAGCCACTCTTTTGACATGTCACGGAAGTGACGTCCCAGACGTCGAAATTATTTTTTGAAATATTTTGATGGTGAAAGTCGGAAATAGTCACTGCCTTTCGACTTCGGATTCCGCGCTTTCGCTCATTCGCCTACTACCGTGTATGCTGCTGTATCTTGGTTGTCTTGGCTGCCATTTCGGCTAGAACATTTTCTGCTTATAAATGCCAATTTTATTATTGCAATCACAAATTAAAAAATTACACCATCTTCCCGAGGGGAACCACGGGGTGATGCGGAGCATCGTGTTGGTTCCGAGGAAAGAGTCAGTTGCGTGCTGACGTCGAGAGATGGCGCCACCAACTGCCCTAGCGGTACCCCTACGCGAGCCTTCGTCGCGGCTCGCGGCAGAGAAACGTGGAACGCTCGCTGCTCGCCGTTTATTTTTTTTTTCACACTTGAAGGAGAGGAGACTAGAGGAGGAGAGTTGCGCGTGCGCGCGCGGTGTGGTAGAAGCGAACGAACGCGCAGTGCACGCAGCTGGTAGAGAGAGGAGCGGAGAGAGTAACGCGCAGCTGTTGGAGAGAGGGGAAGGAGGAGAGTTGCGCGTGCGTAGTGTGACTGCGGACTACGACGCCGACGCCGCGGGACATAGACCCGAGCAAGAGATGCTCCGCATCTAAAAAAGATGCATTCTGATATAAACACAACAAATAGAATATATTTGTGCGTATTCTTGTCTATGGCGCTTTCTTTTGTTCACAATCAAGTACAGGCACACGAGGCTTGAAGCGCTGCATTGTACTTGAAAGTGCACCAAATCGGGAGTTTTAACACTGAACATTCTATAAATTTAATTTAGGCCACATCATACGAAACAATAACGGAGGCAGCATGCATACTGTGCGAATAAATAGTACATGAATAGTACTCACAAATATGATGAAGTCGAGAACAGATTATGCAGAACAACAACGATGAACAAACCTATGGCTGCTCTATAACACCAAAATAGCTATAGCTAGAGCCACTAAATAAGCTACGCTTCAGAGTAACGACACTTGGCCATATTGTGGCTTAAAATCATGGTTGCCAGTTATCTGAAGCTTTATCTGAAATCACAGGAAACGCTCTTCCGTTCTCCACAAAAGTTTAAACAGTCCGCGACAGAGAAAAGCAATATTACATGAGCTTCCTAACAACGAATCAAATGCTGAGGAAGTCGCACTTTTGAATCATGACGATCTGCAGTTGCGTCTGCTCTGCACAAGCCCCAATATGGCGGCGCCCACAGCAATGTCGGGGAACGGAGTGCCGATACTCTAAGCGCAGCTCATTTAGTGGCTCTAGCTATAGCCAAGCACTCGCTACGGGCGTTGAAGGATAACCCTAGTCAGAACGTCAAGGATCGGCATTTCATTTTATATTTATCCAAATTAACTTGTACCATAGTGCAATGATCAGGCACTAATAATAATGGTAAGATAGCCTAGCACAACGTTCTAGCTTTCCAAAAAGAAAAAGACAAATGTATTTCTTTTTAAAAAAGCCGTGAAAGGTACAGTAATGTGATATATGCAGGTGAGTTAAACGCAAGGTGGCCATATTCCTCAAGGTAGAAAAACGGGACATCCCAACGAAGGGGGGGGGGGGGGGGGTAGGTACTACAGATTGAGATTGGGAGAAACAATTTTACTGGACTAACTGCTCTTATTTCAAGACATTACCATCTTGCACTAAGGGCCTAGGGAACAGTCACACTCACAGTTCAGGTGCATGCACTCATTTGGAAGGTCCTTCGTTGTCGTGAGCGTATTTTGCCTACGACTGAAGTTTCCTAAGCTGGCCTTTATCGATCAAGACTCGGTTGTAAAAATCATGTCCCGAAAACAGGACATGGTTCTCTATTGGGTCAAAACGACGAGACGGCAGAAGTGTACCTCAAACATTGTAGAGCCCCCTTCACGTGAAGATGGAGGACCAGTGAAGCTGTTATCTTTACGGCAACTTTACGACATCTATACGATTTACATATGATCGCAATGAAGACACGTACACGACTTCGTTGTCTAATGGACCTTTTTCACATACCGACGGCACCAGGCGGTGGCTGCACGAACTAAAAATCGAGGAAGGGACCTACCTGCGCTACCAATCGATAATGGGAGCTACGCTACCAGTTTCTTCGTTCTCTGAGCAGCGGGGCGTGCCCAACGCGCCGTCCGAGTGGGGCATCCGTGGCGTCCACTTAAACGTCGTGTTATTCTTTTCCGTCCGCTTTCTTTTTTTGCGTAACACAATTATATGTATGCTGCAACTACGTTTGCTACTCGCTGATCTACAGCCTCCTTCCGAATTTCCTCGATTTTTGGTTTCAACTTCCGCCGCTTGGCATCGGGCGCTCGCGCGTGCGCAGAACGCTTCTCGGAAAAGGTCCATTGTCTTTATTTTATTCTTAGTGACTAAAGTGATGCATTGCCTCATGGTCACTTATGGACAACTTCTAAACCAAAGTTTTCGAGGCACACCTCGAGAACATTTTTTTTTTCTCGATTAAGCCAAAGTCTTTTTTCAGCATCGCGAAAGCGAAAGAAGGTTAGATCGGCGCGTTCTGCCCTCAGCCTCATCACAGCGCGCTCTTAGCTAAGTCGGCGACCGTAGATGATAACAAGATATCAGGACCTCACTATCTAATAATGCCAAGGAAGGCTGACTCACGCGGGTTGCCCCCTGTTTTTTAAAATTTATTCTCGCCACGACCAATCGAAACGAAGGAGCGCTGTTTAAGGGTTCGGTGATAGGTAGTTTATTATTGCGACGAGAAAAACACGGTTGGTATTTCTCTTCAGTTTACGTCTGCCCGATAAATGATCACTGCTGATGCACGAAAAAATTATTTTAGTGTTGCGAGGAAGCGAATGACTCCGCAAAATACGCAGCGCACAATGCCAGTGCGCTGCTGTTCTGTTTTCTTTCTCTGTCAATCTTTTCCCTCTCCGTCTGCCCATAAAAAGGCCTGCCAATTACGAATAAACGTTCTTTGGCGGGACCCATGCCTGCCCATGCGTCTTCCCAACACTGGCGACGAGGCCACCCGAGCCCGCTCTGCGTGCGAGCGGCAGCATGAACCTACGCTGGTGCCCAGTGGCGTACCAACTTGTTTTTGAGTGGGGGGGCAAACCAACCCTGCCCCCCCCCCCTCCTTCCGGGTCGCATATTTTTACTATTTTACTAGTGATGGGCCGAACGTTTGCCGAATTGAAAATTCGGCGCTGAATCTTGGGATTCGGCGGAGCCCAACTTTTGCCGAATTTTTTTAAAGATTTGGCAAAGATTCGGCAAAAATACCGTTACCAGACTTAACGTTGATATTAAGTTTTTTCTCACGAAAAAAGGTTTATGTTTTTTTTTCTTAACTTAAATACAACATGTAGTGTCTATTGACACAGTTAATACTAAATAAAGTGATATTCTGCAAGATAATTGTATCGGTGTCGCTTTTGTGTGTTTACTTGCAATTTTAGTGTCTGCTTCCAGAAAGTGGCGTGACAACGAGGATGGGTAGTAGCCGGCGCAGTCATGAATCACGCTGCGAGAGTTTTGATTTTGGACTTCATCAGCGCACGCCTGCAAGTGTGTTTACATTGTTAAAATAAAGGCAATCACTACGTTCTTACTTTCTCTGGGAGTCGCCGTTTCATGCGCGAAAACGAAGGCAACGGTTGCTGAGCCTTCACCAGAAGAGATAACAATATTGTAAATATGCATGTTTTTCGATTTGAGTCACTTGACGTCAGCTTTGCAAGAAAGTGTGCGTTCCATATTCGGAACATGCCGTTTTTAACCTTTAAAATTCCGGTTTCTGGTGTTAGGACACACACGGACGTTTAGGAAGATGGGGAGAGTTAGGAATGTCGGATGTGCAACGTCGAGCATGATAGTTCTACGTTTAGTTTTATGCAGATACATGAAAATCGCGAAATAACGCGAACTAAAAAGCAATATTATTCTGTTTTGGCACAAACTACTTGTGAGCCGAAAATAGGATTGTTATAATAATAATAATAATAATAATAATAATAATAATAATAATAATAATAATAATAATAATAATAATAATAATAATAATAATAATGTTTATTTACGCGTGTAGTTCACTTGATAGTGAGGCGGGTCTGTCAAAGCCAGACAATAGGCTTGTTGGACAAGACCCTACAGTTTGTGATAAAAAAGCGTCCCCACACACGTAAACTTTCAAGCTCAACATACATCACAATATAAACGATGATGGTCACACAAACACATGCACATACACAGCACAGTCAAAAAGTTGCACTTTTACATCGGAGCACTTGCTTCAGTTTTTTTAGTGAGTCCACAGTGTAAACATCGTCCGGTAGGCTATTAAATATATAGGGAACATAAAAATTTCGAATCCTTTTTCCGTATTTTGTCACAACAAAAGGCATTTCATAGCGCTCGGTGTGTCGAAGCGATCATACGACATGGGGTACCTTGAAATTATCACACCAGAAGTGTTTCAATACAACGGTCTGAACCAATAAAGAGTGGAACAATGGCAAGTCCAAGACTGCTATGATCTCTTCTTCAGTTTGCGATATGGAACCATAAACAATGCTTTTAAATATTCCTTTTAAGACTCAGTCAATTTTTTGACCCCATCGTCCTGAGCTGTGACCAAAAATAGTTATTCCGTAACGCAAAACACTGTATGCCAAGGCGTGAGCTATTGTCTTTTTCGTTGAGTAAGGTATTAAAGATCTGGTATTATACAGTAAGCAAGATACATTTCTCAGTCGTTTACAAAGTTTTGACAGATGGGAATTCCACGACAAATCACTTTCAAATTGAATTCCTAAATATTTAACTTGATCTACATAAGATATAGGACAACAGTTACAAGATATACAAAGAGAGGTATGCATATATATAGGATGATTGGGCGTTAATATCTTAAGAGGATTACGAAAGCAGACAAGCTGAGTTTTAGATGCATTTATCGCAAGACAATTTGTCTTAAACCAGTCATGAAGTTGACAAGTGTCCTCTTGGAGTAAAGCGATTGCTACAGGATAATCAAGATGTTTTGAAAGCAACACTGTGTCATCCGCATATTGGAACAACTTACATGTTGAAACTGAGTTGGACATATCGTTTACAAAAATGTTAAAAAGAAGAGGTGACAAAACAGAACCTTGGGGAACCCCAGCTTTTAAGGTAACTCGGGAGCTTCGACTATTACCTATAGAAACTAGCTGTGTCCTCTCAGTTAAAAAGTTCTGGGGAAGAGAAAGGAATGGGCCGCGGAATCCAATGTTTTGCAATTTCGTTAGTAAAATCTTGTGACTCACTGTATCGAACGCCTTTGCTACATCAATAAAAAGCGCACAAGCAACCTGATGCCTCTCGAAAGCTAGATGCAATTCATCTGCAAAATCTTCTAAAAGTGGATAATAATAATAATTTTATTTGCACATACTGGAAGGGGCCCATGTGGTGGTGTGCGGGGCTAGGCAGATAGGTGAAAACCCTTACGCAGAGCGCCTGCCAGCCCGCCACCACATGTGAAAAAACAAAACCGATATATAAATGTACAGAATATACACACTACAGAAAGTGCGTAAAAAGGAAAGAAAAGAAGGGGGAAAACATGTATCACATTATGACGAGGATGCCAGCTGCATCCCATACATTCTGGCAAGCTCTCGTGACTCTGCCCCGTTTGACGGCAGTGGGCTGCGAGCACTGAGCGTAATTGTCCAGTTGTCAGTCAATGTTTCAACTACCTCGTTTCATCAATGGAAAGGTCAAATGAAAATCACGTTATCCAGAATGCACCGCATCATTTGTCACTTGCGCAGTGGACTGCGTAAATTCCTGATCGATCTTCTGTTCTTGAGGTAGAAAATATTGAAGAGAACCACACTCGCAAAAGCTCACAAACGCACAGTTACCGTGTCGCCCACTCAACACCTCGCAGTAACCGCTGGTTGTACTAAACTATACGATGGTAACCGCGCGACTGCGCGGCGTCCATTTGCGATCCATGGCCCCGTCGCGTTCGTGCGCGTGCGCAGACATTTGCCGAACTTTCCTTCTAAATTTCGGCATGTGCGGAACTTTGCCGAATCTGAAGTTCGGCAGATTCGTTCCATCACTAACTTTTACGGCGCAGGTGATAGACCCCCTAGCAACGACGCTCACGCCGGATTGGCTGCTCGACAACGCGCGGAAACTTAAATTTCGGATTCGGACGGCGCGTGTATCACTCAAAGCGCGTTAACCTCCCCCCCCCCCGCCGGCGTTCACGCCGCTTCGCGGCGACAGTGTGCCGCTGCTAATTATAAAACTATTAACCCACTTAGCCCCCCCCCCCCCCTTCTACCCCCGTACACGCCGCTGTTGCGACCGAGGGGCTCTCCGGGCAGCCTCACGCAGGGCCAGGCCAGGACCTGTACCGCACGGCCGACTCCCGACACGAACATCACGAGACGGGAGGGTCTCTCGCGACCAACTCTGTTTAATACATATATACAAAGTCACTGAATCGTCCGAGAGCACACATGCGACCTCCTGTTTGCTCCTTTTATCGGGTCGCTGTTCGGTACTCTCGCGGCTGGCAGCCAATGGTGGCCGAGCTGCCAACAAACGTCATGTTCAGGCCCCGCCCCCACTCATCCTCCGAGCACGCGCACACATACACGCACACCCTGCAGCGGCGGCCGTGCTTCACCTTCAGGCACCAAGGTACTCTCTCCCTCGAAAGCCGCGCCGAGGAGGAGACAACAAAGGGCCCACTGTCAGCCCGGGAGACGACGTTGGCCGAGATAGTGCTGATCCCTCCATTAAGCGGCGTTGTGGCACGAGAAAGGGTTTGGCCGGATTATCCGCAAGTGGCGTTCGAGGATAATCCGAACCGAGCACACCCTCACGGAGGTCCCGCAGCTGGCGCGCCGTCACCCGGAATCCTCGCCCGGTAATCCCCCGGTTCCTGTGTCGGCTGACCCCGTTTCGGGCCAGCGTAATCGCAGCCAGAATGAAGGGTCCGGCTCAGCTCCGCGCCTAGGTGGGGCGACGTCAACACGGTGGTCCTCCGTAGAAAGCCACGGCATCCCCTTTGTTTCCTCTGGCTTCGTTTCCGGGCACAGCTGACCGGAGCCACGTGGCGACGATCCTCAAGGCGTTCACCGGTGCCGGTCGGATTAGATAGAGATGGTCTGGTCCGGGGGCCTTTCACAACAGCCGCTTTGCAGCCGGCAATCCAAGCCCCGCTGTCCCCCATACACATCCGTAAATAGAGTCCCATACGATTTAGTTCAGCGCGTCGACAACGTTTTTTTTTTCAGTGTTAATCGTAAAAACGAAATGTCGTAAATATCACCAAATGCCTCGACAAAACAAAATGTTCGAGGAAAAAAAAAAGAAGAAATAAGCCCACACCGTGGATAGAACCCGGGTCTGCTACGTATGAGGCAGACATCTTACAACTAAGTTACGCTACCGCTTCGGAAACTCGCATTGTAACCACTGCCTATGTTGACGGCGGCAGCGCCTATCTCCACGAACCAGGCAATCCGGTGTCAGCGCCGTTGCTAGGGTTTGTATCGCCTGCGTGTTAAAAATATGCCCCCGCGGGTCAAAGTCCATTGAAGTGCTTGAAGCATCATGCTCGCCTGAAACAGTCAACAAGCTCAGCTATTCTGAAGTGGTACAACGACTGGGTACATACTACGCCCCCAAGCAAAATGAAATCGCTGAAAGTTTTAAGTTCTTCAACCGGAGCCAGGAACAGGGTGAAACAGTTCAAGATTTCATTGTGGCGATTCGCCGCTTAGCTGAGCACTGCAACTTCGGTGCCTCTTGTGACCGGCTGCTACGCGACCGCATCGTTTGCGGCATTGCGAACAAAGAAGTTCAGAAGCTTTTACTTGCCAAGCGGGATTTAACCCTAAAGACTGCTGAAGATTTCGTCCTTGCTGCTGAAGCCGCCGCAGCGAATTCGGCAGCCATGAAGCCGTCTCCTTCTTCGGAGGCAGACGTCAACGCGGTCACGCCAGACCACGCTCGCCGAGCAGCCCGCCATCCCCGCAAAACGACACTCAAGCTGGCGTGCTCGCGCTGCGGAAGCGATTCCCACAACGCCGAGTCATGCAGGCTTCGGCACGCGACGTGCTATCGCTGCAGACGGATCGGGCACATTGCAAGGTGCTGTCGCGCTGGAGAGGCTCACACTACGGGTAAATACGGACCACGTAAGCACAAATCAGCCGCCACAAATGCTATTGAAGGGGACAACAGCGGTTCGAGCGAAGAAGGAAGTTTGTTTACAGTGCAGTGCTCCCACGCCAACTCTGATCATTCTGTCGGTTTGGTGGAACCCGTCATGCGGAAGTTCGTCTGGTCCGGGGTACCACTCATGATGGTGGTGGACACAGGGTCACCCGTGAGTGTAATACCGCAGGACGTGTACCTGAAGTTCAGGAGTTCGTGGCCGCGGCTCCGGAAGACGCCAGTTCGCCTCTCGTGCTTTCTGGGGACTCTGCCCGTGCTGGGCGAATTGAACATGCGAGTGAAATACGAAGGCAAAATTACAGATGGGACTCTCATCGTGCTCGGCTGTTCTGGTCCTTCCTTGTGTGGCAGAGACCTAATCAGGGACATGAATGCCCGGGGAGCTCCCGTTTTCAGTCTTTCAGGCAGCCTCCCACAAGCCTCGGTTCAGCCCACCGTGGTGTCATCGGACGACCGGAGCTTGGAACTGCTTCTTGAAGAGTTCACGGATTTGTTCGAGCCCGGTCTGGGAACGGTGAAAGGACCACCGGTGAGTCTGCATGTCCGCTCCGATGCTCAACCGAAGTTCGCAAGGGCGCGGCCGGTGCCGTACGCGCTACGCGATAAAGTATCCGACGAGCTAAACAGACTGGTGGCGGAGGGGTGTTGTCTGCCGTGCCCCATTCCGACTGGGCTGCACCGATTGTGCCGGTAGTTAAAAGGAATGGTGCTCTCCGAGTATGCGGTGATTTTAAACTAACCGTGAATGCGGCGTGCCATACCGAACAGTACCCGCTACCCGTGATAGACGACATCTTCGCATCTCTTCGCGGTGGGGAGTTCTTCAGCACTCTTGACTTGAGTAACGCCTACTACCAGCTCTGTCTTGATGAGGCTTCAAAACAACTAGCAGTTATAAACACGCACAAGGGACTGTTCTGCTACAATAGACTACCGTTCGGAATTGCATCTGCACCGGCCATCTTTCAGCGCAAGATCGAATCCATTTTGGGGGATCTGCCCGGAGTTCAAGTATACCTGGACGATATCTTGGTGGCTGAGAAGAAGGGTGATTCGACGCTCCGGCAGGTGCTGCTACGGCTGCGGGACTATGGAGTCAGGCTCAACAAGGAGAAGTGCAAGTTTCGACAAAAAGAGGTAAACTACCTTGGCCATAAAATAGACTCGTCGGGGCTTCACCCAAAAGAAGAAAATTTGGAAGCAATCATGCTAGCTCCCAGGCCACGTAACGTGTCAGAATTAAGGTCTTATCTTGGCCTGATCACGTATTACAGCAAGTTCCTGCCAAGTATGTCAACTTTGCTAGCTCCATTGTACGAGTTATTGAAAAAAAATCAACCGTGGAAATGGTCCAGCACGGCCGAAACGGCGTTTGAAAATAGCAAGACCGCTCTCAAAAACGCGAATATTTTGGCTCACTTCGCCCCTGGCAAACCCTTGAGATTAGAATGCGACGCGTCACCCTACGGCATCGGGGCTGTTCTTTCTATCAAGGTTGGCAACGACTATCGCCCGATTGGGTTCCGTTCACGCACGTTATCAGTGGCCGAGCGTAATTACGCTCACCTCGAGAAGGAAGCCTTAGCTCTTGTTTTTGGTGTATCACGATTTCGTCAGTATTTACTTGGCCGCCATTTCACGCTAATCACCGACCACAAGCCGCTGGTAGGTCTTTTTCGTCCGGATCGAGCAATCCCTTCTATGGCCGCAGCCCGGATCCAGCGTTGGTCGCTGCTTCTGCGGGATTATACGTATAATCTGGTCTATCGTAGGGGCTCTGAAAATCAAAATGCCGACGCCCTAAGCCGGTTACCCCGTGCTAGCACCGGTAGCTCGTCTACTGAGGAGCTGCCGGAGTACGTCCTGCTGACGGAGCAGCTCAACGAGAACTTCATATCAACTGCTCTCCTGAAACGGCTTTCGGCGGAGGACGTCGACTTGAAGCAGGTCCGTAGCTGGATCCAGGATGGTTGCTGGCCTCTCAAGCACCAGGTGGCAGCGGAAACGTTAAGGCCGTTCCTGAACAGGCAAAACGAACTCACATTCGCTCATGGCTTGGTGTATTGGGGATGTCGAGTGGTAATACCACAGGGAGCGCGAAAATTGGTGCTTGACCTTCTGCACGAAAGTCACCGCGCAGCCTCGGCGATGAAATCGTTAGCACGAACCATGATATGGTATCCTGGGATTGACCAAGACTTAGAGCGTATGGTTCAGCAGTGCCAACAGTGCGCGCAATTGGCCCCGAATCCACCTGCAAGAGAGCCGGTTCCGTGGCCGGAGACGAACGAGAAATGGGCGCGGGTACACGTTGACTTTGCCGGGCCGGTGGAAGGGTTCATGTTACTGGTACTAATAGACTCCCACAGCAAGTGGCTTGAGGTCGTACCGCTAAAGTCAGCATCGGGCGAATCCACAGCGTCAGCATTGAGGTCCATTTTCAGTCGGTTTGGTATCCCTCGTACCATTGTATCTGACAACGGGCCGCAGTTTACAAGTGCTGAGTTCCGATTGTTTTGCGAACGAAACAATATGAAGCACCTTTGTTCACCGCCGTACTTTCCGCAATCCAATGGTTTGGCGGAGCGGGCCGTCCGCACAGTCAAGGAGGGTCTTAAAAGGTCGAGCAGGGGTAGCTTGACAACCCGGCTATATTGTTTCAGCTTCCGTCCGAGCGCAGCCAAAGGCTGAGGGACGGTTCGCAACTTCGAGAAGAGCATTCCTACGCACCACAAAGTAGTCTGCAAAAGTAATAGTTTTTTAAATAACTTTTTTGTGCGTAAACATTGCACAATATTCCAGATTTGTACTGCAGAGAATGATTTGCAACTAAACGAATTAAATATCTGAACTTTATGTTTTTATTAATATATGTAAATGCATGTGGTTTGGTGAAAACACGCACGTCCTCTGGCAACACGGCTGCAGCGCTCGGTTTGTCTACAGTGGCTTAAAGGGGGTAGTGTAACGAACGAAACCGGAGAAGCGGCACAGCGTTGGAAGACGGCCGCGGGTGGCGCTGGCGCTTGCAGCACCGTCGTTCCGGCTATGGCTCCGGCTTGGCCGCTCGGCAAGCTTGGCTCCGGCCAGCTCCGGCCGATTCGCAGCTGTCGACTATCACTGTCGTCTGCTAGTTTCACATTTTTATTGACCTACGAAAACAAACCATGTCGTTGGAAGTTCACTGGAAACAAATAATTGTTTTTGAGGTATTTATATTAGTTATGAAGCGTGTTAGGGTGCCTCTATCTGCCGGCCGATTGAGGCCGGCAGATAGAGGCAACGGAGCTGCGGATCGAAGCGCCACCTACACCGTCTTCCAAGGAGCGTCGATCTCGATGCATGGTGGAGGCTACGCGGTAACTACACTACCCCTTTTAGCCACTGTAGTTTTTCTGTGAGAGGTCGTTCCCGCAATGGCCGAATCATGTGCTTCGCTGCTTTCCTCACCGGGTCGCTTCAAAAGCGTCCTTTCGCAAAGGCATGTTTGGGCGTCAGGCGCGAGAGGTCTGATGAATGTCTACTTTCAAATACGGCGGGAGATTCCGGCCGCGTCGTATTGCGGATGCGTTGTAAACTAGAAAACCGTCCGGGCCACTACAATTAACTGATACGCGGCGAAATTAGGGCACCCATTTACCTGCCAATCACATTGAACGCCGAGAAGCTGGGGGAAAGGAGTGCGCCTGGAGCCACGGTATATCCAGCCAATACAAGGAAACATCAACGGCCGGGTCATCGGGCACGTTGCAATGTGTACTTACATCTCGAAACTATGCCGAAATGCCGAACTGGTGGAAAGCTCGGACACAGACGCCAGCGGCCAGCCTACATACTGACATCCCCTGTGACTAAATTTCAGAACGTGAAAGGGCACTTTTTAAACCTGTAGCAGACGATACCGTTGCTACACCGGTAGCAGACGAAATTCTCGGCGAGTGCGGGCGGCGCAGACGACCAGCGGCGCAGCGGAGTGATACAAAAGTGCAGGCGAGATTGCCCGGCGTGTGATTGGCTCCGGCCACACGTAGCTTTGGTGGCGCTCGGACGGAAGCTGAAACGAAGTCCGGTTTTTGCACGAGTAACCGCACGCCCGGGAAGGACGGTTACTCCCCATCCCGGCGGTTGCTGGCTACGATATACGCTCACGCTTGGATTCCATGTTGCACTGAATCACCCGTCTCCACGGCCAGAAACTAACCCTTTCCTTCCGGGACAGTCTGTCTGGTTCCGGAAATACAGTCCAGGTGAAAACTGGAGTCCGGGAGTTTTGAAATCGAGCAGTGGTTCCCGCCTGGTAGAAGTGCAGTCTCCAGATGGTGCGAACATCCACCGGCGCCACGCCGACCAGCTCCGCCCCCGTGATTCGGGCGACAAAGCACCCAGGACTTCCGTGCCGCCCCCTGGGACTCCAGGGTCCAGTCCAACCGGACGGCCCCACTACCGTGCTTCCGGAGATCCAGCGGCCAGGACTACCAGTGCTCTGCCTGGGCCTGCAGAACCGACTCCTGGCCCCCCGGTGACCACAACATCACGCCCCGTCGGAACCAGTGCCGGCTTCAGGCGGCGCCCCCACTGCAGCTGGCAGCACACCACGAAGATCTTCGCGAACCCGGCGACCGCCATCTCGACTCGTCTATAAGGATAGAGGAGTGCAAGGAAGCGAATGACTCGGCAAATACGCTATGCGGCGCAAGCCGGTGCGCTGCTGTTCTGTTTTCTTTTTCTTGCCAATCTTTTCCCTCTCCCTCTGCCCATAAAAAGGCCTCCCAATTACGAATAAACGTTCTTTGGCTGGACCCATGCGGCTTCGCTACAGCTGTATAGCAGTGAAAGCATGTCACTCTTGTTGTCCTGTTTCGCTACCGCTCTTGCCAGTAAGGGTGGCTCGGCCTCGTCGGGCACTTCAAAGTTCCTTTGGCCATGTCCCCCGAGACTGTCTGTAACTCTGTCTCAAATAAACTCATACAAACGAACAAACAAACATTACCCTCCTGGAGTAAAAAGAAAAAAAAATCGTTTTCACCGGTGGAGAAAATAAATTGAAGCGGAGAAAAGGGGAGAGGGGGGAGTCGCTCTTTATGTAACGGTAGGGGTTTCGGTTATTAGGGGCGTATTTTTGGGCGGGGGAGGGGTGTCAATCTCTTCGTGGGGTGTTTTGGGAGTGTGTGACTAAATCCATGTGCGGCAGCCGGCGTCCGGCAGCTGGTGAGCGGCGAGCTGCGGTACCGCTAGTGTGGTCGCGGAGGGATCTCTGGCGCGGTGTTCATGCCAGCATCCCTCAAGGTCAGAGCAGACGCTCCGAGCGAGAAGAATGGCGTGCCTGGGTACCATGGGAAGGAGCCACTTTTTTTGTTTTGGATTTTTCTTTCTTCCTTAGCTGCACGGATTTGTGCGGCGGAGACGCTGTTGGCTGAGGCTACTCGGGCGTGCGCAAATAGGACTTTTCTTGTCTATCGTGTCGCAGCGTTTGCCGTGCTGTGTGTCCTGAGCTATATATATATCTTACACTGTAATCTTAGGTCAGAGCACAGTCGACGGCAGATACTACAACAAACACACATTACTCAAAGCACAAGTTTAGGGGCATTCGCTACTCTTGGTTGGTTTAGCCGATGAAAGTGCACGCACAAACCCCGCTGAAAGACCATTTGTGGGGCACAACAGGATTTCTGCAAGGACTTGACGTACTTCTCAAAAATGTCTCAGGGTCTGACATGTCCATCGATGCTTTTTAGGGGCTGACATACCTTTCGAAAAATTCCGAAGGGTGTGAGAGGCCCGGTATAGTATTTTGAGATGTCTGTCGTGATGTTTCCTGAAGAAAGAAAACGTGACCCATAAAAACCGTTTTAACGGATCTGTGGGGGAAATCACGTACACTTCAGGAGATATCCGTCAGGGAAGCCGCCGCGCCATTTTGTAACGCGGTTTGCAAAAGGCGGTCGCTCAGCGGCTGCTTCCCGTTTAACGCGTGGAATATATATCGTAAAGCAGCTCAGTATGCGGACAAGGAAGGTCTCAGGGCCCTGTTCCTTTGCTTCTTGGTTCATCCGGCTTCAGAAGATCGTCTTCTGAGTGAAAACGGAGAGATGCCGGAGACGACACCACGAACGACACCATGAGCCCGTTCTCAGGACCTTGTCAACGGAGGCCCATGTCGGTTTCGCGTTCGTGGTTTTCGCTGAAAGTGTTACCGACAGTGTGCGTGTGTGTGTGTGTGTGTGTGTGTTTTGTGCACCTATCTGCTTTTAAGGGTTGAACTACCGCATATCTCAGGAACTTACCCAGCGTCATTGTGAGTACATCGAAAGTTATTTTTGGCAACAAGGAACTTCGATTGCCGCAATCTGGTCTGATCACTTTCGTCTACAGCTGCTTGCGCTCGGGTCTGGGTACACGTTGGTTTTTATCGCCGTTTTGAGTTTCGAATATTCGTGTAAAACTCGGCGTAAAATAAACTTCCAATCACGTTTTAAACTGCATTTTGGGTCTGGTTCAAAGTCATTTTGGTGTTAAAAGGTTCAAAGGCTGAGGGGATTTGAAAGGCTGCGGGGTGTTTGAAGGGCTGAGAGGGTCCCATAACACATCAGGACTAAATGTTATTTTTAAATAGGGCATAGATGACAAATGTCATGACGTCGTGCTACTGACGCTGTTTGATTGGTCGTCCAATTTTCGGACGATGTCGGCGATGTCAGGAGCTAAGACTCGCGAGAAAAATGTGCGGAATAGTTGTATGGCGGCTACCGCAACAAGACAGCACCAATATATTTTACTCGTGACAAGATCACTTGATTATAATCTCTGTCACATTCCTCCATGCCGTGGCTACAGTGTTCCGTGGCACTTGTGTAGCTTGCATCAACCGTCACCTTTCGCACCAGTGCGCGCTTCGAGCTTCACCGCTTTGCACCGGAGTGCTAGGAGCTGCAGCTGACCTGGGGGACCACATGGGTTGGCGTGATTGGCTCAGACATTATGCTCAGTACTATTATATGTCGACGTTGATTGGTCCTGAGTGTAGGCTGACCTCTAATCTTAAAAACCTGGGCTGAGAAAGGAGAAAAGTGCGGGTCTATATTGGAATAAAAAGTTAGTAAAAGTAGGTGCCCTGCAGCGGTCAATCAAAAAGGCAGCGAACTTTTACTCAACTCTAATTTGAACGCCCCTTAAGTGCAGTGTCGCTTTCCAAGCAGAAAATTAGGTTTTAATTATATTTTGGATGTGGTTGCTTTTGCAGTTTTTAAAATTCGGATATATAGTTCCGTGTAATTAAACCTTGGGGGACATAGTTTTAATGATAGACATAGCGGATGCTGATTTTCGCCGGCCTTTTACACGAATTATATGTACAGGATAAATTAACTACTGAGTGTAAAAGAGGGTAAGGGAGAGGGCTTTGTTTTACCTGAACTGTTACCCTCTACTTCATTTTCTAGGAATATTTTTAAACCGTTTGTAATAAAAGGTTCCTTAAAAATATTTTGTTTAAACTGTATGGGAGGGACACCGTGTCAAAAATATTAATTTTACACGAAAAAAAAATTTAGACCAATAATTGACCGCGCGACACGGGAGTTAGTCGGTAGTCATCTCCTTTCCACTTGTTTTCTCTCGGCATTTCTTGGCGCGTGGAGGAGAGGTGGATTGGACTTCGCCTTCACGGTGAGGTGAAAAGAGCGAATGATCATTCTGTGACGTCATGGACTTTGCGCGCAGAATTTCAAATATATCTCTTGCCGTCAATATTGCCCTAAACATTTTTTTTTCGAGCAAATTTTATTTTTTGACACGCGTGTCCCTCCAAAATTGTTGAAAAGAAAACATTTTTTTTAAACTTTTTATGGGACTTTTAACGATACGATATACGATAAAAAGTTTATTTATTCATCACACAGACATATGTGGTGAATAGGAGACCGGAGAAAAAGCTGTAGAAATGCAGCTTGATGGAGCTCCGAACCATCCATTCAGCAGCTGCGACGGAGGAAACAATAAAACAAGTTGAGTAAAATGTGCGCACCTATTCATACATAGTAATTGAAAAATTTCAGGATACAGTTAGACATTTGCACCACATCTATATTTCTATCAAAATAATCATCCAACAAAAAAAAAAAGTTAAAATATAGCTTATTTTTTGTTTTCCATAGTTCGGCACTTTGATGACAAGCTAATGATTATATATATATAGTTTTTTTTAAATCAGATAATTCAAGAATTGTACCAGAGGATCCATATCTGCATACTTATAAGCAATTGTTAAACGATAATTATAAACTTGGTTTATGTTAAGAATTTTGTATAATTTAAACAATGAGAATGTATGTGGGTGTAGGAAACATTTGCGATTATTCTTATCACCTTTTTGTAGTAAATGTATTTGATTTAAATTGGAGTAAGATGTATTGCCTCAAACTAGGTGGCAGCAAAGCACAAATGATTAAACATTTCGAAATATATAAAACTTTTTTTTACACTTTTTGGAGGAACATGGCTGTGCTTCTCTATTCCTACGCATCTGCTGAGCCTTCAACAGATATGTGTTTAACGTGATTATTTCTGAGCATATCACGATGAAAAATAACTCCGAGCGTTTTAATGCTTTTTACATACTGAATGTCAAATGATCCAAATTTTTAGGGACTGTACATCCCACGACCCGAACTACAGAGGCGGAACATTATTTCTATTGTGTTTGATACACTGATTTTGAAACAATTTACTTCAGCCCTACCTTTAAATCTTAAAAGAAACACATTGACTTTATTTATGAGGTCTTTGCATTTGTGTGAAAATAATATACTCGATTCATCTGCGTAGAAAAAATATTTTCCATTTGAATCAATGTTTACTCTATCATTAATATATAATAGAAAAAAGGAGTTTCATGGACACCAGATGAAGTGCGTAAACGATGATCTCTGATAAATAAATGGTATCTGATCATTTATTCGCACAAAGAGGAAGCAGAAATTGTTAAATGGAATCTAATTAGCGCTTGTGGAACGTCGCGTTGCTTCTATTTGTAAAAACAAGGCTGTGTTTTTTTGTGTCCTATCTGCTCTTGCTACAAAAGTAATAAATAATATGCCTCAATATCAAAGCGGAACCCTCACAATTAATCATGAACTCAATTAGCGAGGCAATCACATTTTCATATGAAGTGATGTGCTAACAGATGTTAGTGGACTGCTTCGAAAGCGTCAGCAGTGCTCCAAACCAAAACTTTGTTTGCCACGAAGCCTGATACAAAAGGTCTAATGCGGCTTCCACCACACCATTTACTGCATTTGGGGAAAACAAAGACACTTAAACAGATTCGCGCTAATAAAACATTTAATGGAATCAATTGTATTTGAGCGCTTCCATTAACCGAAAAAACTGTAATGAGATATTAATCTGCACTGCTAAAGCCCCATTCCAGCAGTTACTACTCATTTCTGAACGAAGTCACCATCTCGGTTGTGCTTTCCGTGTGTGTCCTATTGAGGACAATTTTAGGTGATAGATCAGGACTGCTTGAGAGAGTCCTGCTGCCTACTTCAAGTCACCGAGGACATCTGGTTCGGATACTGTTTCTGCACATGTCACTAGAGATGAACGTGGAATCATGAGCCACCTGATTACCCATGGTGGTGATCAATTCAAGTGTCCTCTGGTTCTAGATTCAATGTGCACACCAACGCTTAGCACACAGGTATTAAAGGCAACTGCAAAAGAAAAAAGTGTTTCTTTAAACAGCCTAATTGGGACATGCATGTCAAAAAACAAATCTTCCGCGAAAAAACAAATTTTTCTCAGGAATATTTACGCCACAGGACGTAATTTAGCCGGAGTCACAACCTCTCCACATTTAAAACTCCCGCTCTTTCAACGCGCGCGGAGTGGCTGCTATACGTCACTCCGTGACGCATAGCAGCCACTCTATGACGTATAATACCAACTTTGTGGCGCGCAATTTAAAACGGACGAAATAGCCGCAAACTACAATCAGTCTCCTACAGTAAATATTGCTGTAAAAATTTTTATTTTTCGCGGAAAAACTGTTTTGTGGCATGCTTGTCCCAATTAGACTCTTTAAAAATACAGTTATTTTTCTTTGCAGTTACCCCTTAAGTTGTTGAAGTGAACTTGTATACTCAAGCCTTTGCTCAGAATCTCAATCTAATTGACTTCAATAAATCCCACACAAGTGAAAAGCCATACAAGCACAATCTGAGTCCCCAAGCCTTTGCTCAGGAGTCCACTTTGACCGGCTATAAACGAATACACACAGGTGAAAAGTCTTCTTAGCGCAAGCAGTATTCCAAAGCCTTTACTTATAATAAAGGTGCGATACTCCACAATCGAGCATGCACAAGAGAAAAACCATTCAAGTGCACGCTTTGCCCCCAAGCTTATGCTGGCAGTATCACTCTGAC
The DNA here is from genome assembly GCA_037355805.1 of Ixodes ricinus. Lineage (NCBI taxonomy): Eukaryota > Metazoa > Arthropoda > Arachnida > Ixodida > Ixodidae > Ixodes > Ixodes ricinus. Next base: position 44,848 of record JAZHYW010018018.1, read on the forward strand.
CCGCAATAATCGAACGCACAATGGTGAAAACCTTATAAATGTGAGCAGTGTCGCCGAGCCTTTGTTCAAAATGGCATACTGATTCTCCACAATCTAACACACACAGGTGAAAAGCAACTAAAGTGAAAGGAATGCTTCCAAGCCTTCGCTCACAATGGCAATCTGATCCACCACAATCGAACCCACACAGGTGAAAAGCCATTCAAGCGCAACTTTGCTCCTGAGTCTTTGCTTACATTACCCATCTGATCTGCCATAATCGAACACAGTGGTGAAAAACTTTATAAGTGTAAACAGTGCCCACGAACTTTCGCTTACAATCGCAGTCTCATCCTCCACAATCAAACTAACAAGGGAAAATTTATTCAAGTCCAAGCTATGTCTATAAGACTTTGCTCAGAATATGCAGTATGATGCACCAGAATCGAACACAGTGGTCAAAAACATTACAAGCGCAAGCAGTTCCCCAAACCTTTTCTCATAAGTTCCGTATCCACCATAATCAAAGACAATGGTCAATAACCATAACCCTTTAAAGGCAAGCTGTGTTCCCAAGCCCTTGCTTAAACTTTCCATCTGACAGCCCATAATCTAACATACACAGGCGAAAACCCATTAAGTGTAGGCAAAGCAATATAATTTTGCTCTTGCTTCATGTTTCTTTGCATGTCCTCCACGTATTCCTCTCAGGTGTGGCGTAATATATTTGTAAAAAAAATGTCTTCATTCTTATGTTTTTATTGACTCCGCTCTGTGTAGGTGGAAACTCTCAGAAAATACATCTATCACTGAATTTGATTTCGCCACCTTTCAATAAAAAGGAAAAAGGCTGGCAGTTTTAACACCCACACTTGTTTCTTTCAGCTGTTGCGATTCCTGGTACTGAAGTATGTGTGGAGTAATGTTTTCTAAGGTTCTCATTTCGACGTTGTGTACCATGCTATGATCCCATTTCAGTTGTTGCCTTGGCGGGAGATCTATTCCTGAAATGTGTTTATGCACCAAAAGCTTTTTGTCAACGAGATTCGGGCATTCCTAGTTGAATTCTCATCCACGAAGATTTTGCTATGAATTACGCTTCACCAATGTTTAATAATGTGAAATGATTTAGAAGTTGCACTGACGAAATGTGTTATACATGCTTTATTTCTGGGTTGCCTGGCCATCTGCACCTGAATTTTAAGACATAAATGTCATTCTACATTCAGGCTATGTCTTTTTGCGCGTTGTTATGTATTATGGTGGATAATAGGTGATTTCTCTGCTGTCCTAATGGTAAAGATTCTTCGGTGTATTTGGCAGAATAAGATGGGCCAGACCAGCTAAGTCTCAACGGGTACATGTTCAGCCATCATTCTTATTTTATTTTGGTACATATTCAGCCATGATTCTGCTGGGATTACCGAGTTCTTTGAATGGTTGGTCAATCTGTTTATTTTTGCTTTTTATAATAATTTTGTAAACATAGCTTCATTGTGTTTTTTTTTTACTTTTATCTCGTTTGTTTTGAGCTATATCTGCAGAGGATAAATATGTAATCAGACTTCTGTTTCGCTATTTCTCGGAAATAAAGATTGACAGTTCAAGCTTCCAGTGTTATATTTTTTTCTGCCGTTGCAAATCTTACCTTAAATAAATGCGCGACTGGCATGGTAGATCCTTTCAAAGTATCTGTTTTACTATCCTGTGGTCTCACTGAAGCAGTTTCGTTGCCAGAAAATTGACTGCCAAGTGAACGTAAACTTTGCAGCAGTCGTGGTTTCTGCTGCGATTGTGACAGTAGCCCCCTCCAACTCGACAGCACTGGCAACTTTGTAATCGTGTATTGTTAAATGACACTTTCTCCTTTTCAATTTTCACTGTCTAAACTATTTATGCAATTGCTTTTTGTTTCACCATGCACTCGTTCCTGAGGGTCGGAGTTGTGCCTCTTAGCTCTCTTGCCAGAATTCGTGGACTGTGGATGTGGTACGAGGAACGATGCCTATTGTTCTTTTTTACTGACTAAGAAATACTCTAGCTTGTAGTTGACTATAGAACTTCTTGAAAATGACAATTCATGCCCATTAAAGTCTGATGGCGAAGAGTCCCAGTCATTGGAGGTTCCAACAGGAAAATATTTCAATTAAAACCAGTGGCGTAACTAGATGTGATGGCGCCCATGGCAAATGAAATTTCGCGCCCCTCATAGCCCATGGCAAATGAAATTTCGCGCCCCTCGCGTAGCCCCGCTGCCGTTTTTTTCCATAGGGCACATGTTGGGTGAACTCGGCTTGGCGCCCCCTCCCAAGTGGCGCCCGGGGCACTTGTACCCCCCTGCCCCCCCCCCCCCTAGTTACGCCACTGATTAAAACCTAACTACAACAAACTGAACAGTATGAGAAAAGGGTGTTATATCAGCAGCTTGCCATAGCTCACTTGGATACAATACTTTCAAATAAAAATGATAAAGCCTGCATGGACAGCATATATTGGTAATTATGGCTTTCTTCACACTGCTGTCCGAATAACACAAAACTCTAGTTTTTTTTATTAATGAGCTCAAAAATGGGCAAACATTTAAGATGACCTGAGCTTTAAGAGGGGGAAATTTCGCGGCATGCGAGCCATGCATATTTAAGTTATAATCTGCTTTAAAACCCGTGACGATTTTACCAACAGATTTGCCTTTTTGTGCTACAAGGGCAGATGATACGAGATTTTCGCCCCAGTGATGGACACTTACAGCATGCGGTCCCTTCTCCTTGAGGGATGGGAGGGAATGGACAGCATTGCTTTTTATAAGTATAATATAAATTTGTATAATTATATCTTAAAACTTGTAAAAATTGTTTTGCAGTAATGGAGTCAAAGCTACGGAGCAATACGCCACATAAAACGTCTTTATTAGTGTTCATTATAGTTGGTGACAGGTTTAGAAAGCAGAAAAGCTCAGGCAAACTCGTTCGCTCTCCACTTTAGCAAAGCAAATTCTGGAGAGTAGTCATGTAAGGACTCGCCTCCTTTCCAGTGCTCACTCTATTACAGTGGAAAGAGACGAGGGGTTTGTCGGAGCAGCTTTCCTGCCTTACGGTGCAACAGACTGGAGTGATAGGGATTATCGTCATGGTGCACATTTTTTTAAAAATCATTTATTATACTCTTGTGGAGGCTCGACGTGTTCATCGCTTGTTGCGGGTCAGGATATCACTTTATTTACTACGTTATCCGGAGGTGTTTGTCCGCAATTAGTTTATAACAAGTTAATTATGGACCCGGTAATTGTCCTCGCCGTTAGCGGTTAGTTTGGGCTCCAAAGTTCCACATAGGTAGAGAAGCACAATGCTTGCGAGCAAATATTTCGGGAATGAACCCGGATATTTTTTTTAAATGCTAAACATGGGCAGAACTTAGACATAAAAGGAAGTAATTATAGACATTTGTGCCATATGGTTCTGTTTTCGGATAAATACGATTAAATTAAAAAAAAAGACACTCGTCGGTAAAGCTTTTATCAATGCGGCTTTATCCGAAAAATAAATTTTGTGGTTACGATGGCAAGCAACAAAAAAAGGACTAAGTTTGATCCAAGCACAGTATACTCTAGTTTCTTATCTCATGCTAATGGCCAAGGGGGGTATCTCGTCAAAGTTTGTGTGGAACAACGGGTCATTGCACCTCTGGGTCACGACAAAAGCCACTGTTTTGGTTTCCAGTTTGGACCATACTGTTTGTGCTTCTTCAAGGAGTGACTGTGTTTTATAACAGGAAAAATATGAACCCATAAATTTCATAGATTCTATTCCGCGATGTGACGAGATAACGGAACCTCTTAAAGGCCGACGTACACTTCGCACTTTCTGCTTTTGCCCGCCTCCTCCTTTTTTATCCTCTCCACTTTTTACTTTGCCCAAACTTGGCCCCTCGTAGCTTAGGAGAGGGAGCGCTAAGAGGATTATCTTCCCTGCGGAAAACCGAGGTTGTACAAATGTCTTTAAAAAGAAGCAAAAAAAAGTATTTAAAAAAAAAGAACTAGAGGTGATTTCTAGCGTAATTTTTTCCTGTCAATTTGAATGTCAGGCTTGTTTTCCCCAAAGCGCGAGAAAACATGAAGAGCTTCCGACCAGTCGTGACGTCATACCCAGATCTTTCGGCCGCAAAGCGCGTGTCACTCGTGTGGGCAGCGCGTGCGATTGCAAGCCTGCCAGGTATATTCCCCCGCACTGACACGCAGTCGTGACGTCTCTTTGTGACCTTTTTGAAAATAGCAAGAGTGCGCGTGCATAGCTTTGATGGGCGCTAAAGATGCGCGAGAGCGGAGATTTCGATAACTCTGAATATGACGTCACGCTCCGGGAAGGAGGGGCCTCAGCGGAATTTTGAAAATGATTTATGCAGCCTCCTTGTCCCAAATTGAAGAAGAACCTCGATATTCGTGATTCTGGATGCTTCGCAAACAAAGCAAGTGGTAAGTTACGCACGTCCGCAAGTGGTGACGTATACACACATAGCTGTGGGGTATGTGAGAAGACAAAAGTTCTCGAGGTGGCCAACTACCAGGTGTAATACAGTCGGCCGAGAGCAAGTACCCCTGGTACCTGCGACGGTAGGTCCTTTTCTCCGCAGTCCACCTTCCCTCTGAAGGGAGGGGTGGTGAGGGCGCATCCGCTACGTGGCGCCCATCACGACGCCAACGCCACACCCAAGGGGTGGCAGGCCAGCGACAAAGCAGTCGCTGGAGTGAGGGAGAATAAACGAGACGTGAGATCCGTCTTCTGGTGTACTGGGCTTCTTGTGGGAGTCGTCGACACGAACGAGCGCTGAGACGGACGGACGGGGCTAGTGGAGGGCTCAAACTGAATGTCTGCTGGCGGGGCTGTTCAATCTGTGTACCGTCCAAACACACGTGACACATAGGCGCTTCCTCTTCTTTCGTTGGTGGTCGCGGGTAATATTGAGTTTCAGATCTCAGGCCACCATTTGATTAAGCGTTGTTACATCGCCGTTAGACACAGGCTGTATAGACGGTGACAGAATAAAAATTAAGAGTGAGCACCGCCTCCATCTCGTGCTTTCTGCCTTTGGTAAACTTGGGCGCACGCCCAGCCGAAGCCCGTTGAAAGGCAACAAGCGCGTGCAGGAGGCGGAGCTTCCACTCAATTCTTAGCCTGTCACCGACTACAATTAGCTCTGTCCGCAATGTAAGAACTGAAATGACGTCACATGTCTGTACACCACGGATTACTATTAAAAGCTAGGGAACCTAGAGTCCTGCATTTATTTATCACAGCCTATGCACGAAAGAAGACATGTTGTGTGAGATGCATCGGCGCTTCATGTTATATTTCACACGTCCATCTGTCTCGGCCTCAGGTAAGTGGATACGGCTGTGTTTTTTCACTTAATGTTCATTGCAATGAATCACCCTTTGAAACAAACATTATTATGCACTGTGTTTTATAAACATGTGGTTTTATTATCAACCAGATTATGATAAACCTCTGAAAAACTAATCGACATGCTACTAAGTTTATGTTGCACCTCGTAGTGACGTAGCAATAAAGTATTGAACATGTCTTTATATTCTTTAGGGTCATGGCCTACGATGCTGTTCAATAACTCCAGAACGTCGTTTGAGCAATTCGAAGAAATTAAACAGAAAAGGGTAAATTTTGTCTGTAGGGTCCCCTTTTTCATTTTTTTTTTTTTTGGGGGGGGGGGGGCAATAGTTGTACTCAGAGACTAATGGCTTCTTGCAGAATCTCATGTAAGATATTTAAGTAGGACACTTTGAAACATTTACAGTAGCCTTCGTCGCCAAATTTTCTAATTCCTATGAGTAGTCGCTGTTCTCGCTTGGCATGTACGGATTCAATCAAAAATGGAACGTTTGAATGTTTTCATTTTACTAGCGAAGTCAGTAAAATAGTTGTGCCGATTTTAACGCTTAGATATTAAAAGAAAAACATTACCGGTACCAGTCTAGATCTAACAAGAACAACAAAATTTAGCGAGAAATGTAAATACGTTTCTTTTCTCTAAAGAAAAACGCTGAAAAAAATCAGATTTATGTTCCGACGACTTTAATATAAAGCCTATTTTCTCCTCATATCAGCGATCAGAAAACTGTCGTATGTCGTGTTCAATGCGACAAGTAACAAATTTGTATAATTGTTACGGTATTTTGGCACAAGAAAAGTAGGTAATTCTTTCAAAAATATTCATGTTGACACCACATAATGAAAGCTGGAATATAAGTAGAAATTCGATACGACGAACCATTAGCATATTTTGTTGAATTTAGAGCAAAAAAGTAGCAAGTTACAAAATAGAAGCCTCCTCCCCCCCCTTCATTTTCTTAAAGCGGCTCTCCGCAACTCTTAACCCGATTCCGCCTATACGTCTCGTAACGTACTTCTAACTAAATAGTAAAACGCAGACACACACATTTATTGACCAATATGTGTTATAAAACACATGTTTACTGGAGCATCCGCAGTGTATCAGCGATCCAATCTGAGTAACCGCTCACTTTGGTAAGAACCCCAGGCACCTGTACTTTCCATCGTTGACCGCGAGATACGATCCCGACTTGCATTGACTTGCGTCCAATCCTCTCCACGGCAGGACCGCCAGAATCGCCCTAAAATTCATGTAATAAGAGAGATCACAATTCGCCAGTAATGGGACCAATCGAGCATCGTCAAAAGCGCAGGTCACTGGGCCTTTGTTGTTTGTGATTGGTACAGCGATGATAGAACAGGTGCCGAAACACGAAGAACACCATGATGGTGCTCTCTTGACGCCGTCTCATACCGAGCGCGAGTTCGTCTGCTCCTTTTGCAGGGGTTCTGGTGACGTCAGAACGCCGAGCTTTGATTGGCTTTGATTGAAGGATAGTGGGTAGACCTCAAGGTAGCTTGCTTTGAGGTCTACCTGCTATCCATTCAATCAGAGCCAATCAGAACACGGCGTTGTTCTGACGTCACCTACCTGGCAAGCAGGAGACGGCTTGGTGTCCGCATTGGTCCCATCCCTTGGTCCCATCAGCTCGTAGCGTCGGCTGCGTCTGGACTTTAGCTGAAACGAAGGAAAGCTGTTCCCGGCCAATCAGATGGAGGCATATGCCGATAAGAACGTCGACGAGCCAATCACGAAGCGAGAAATGTGAACAGAATGAGCCACGCCCTAACCTTTCTTGAGCTGTCACCGATTATAGGTGAATGCCGCAAATGGTAAGCTTGATAATTCGAACACTTTGAAAGTGTTTGTCTATTTACCGTATAGAGGAAAAAGTAAACAAATCAAACACTCCCCACAAACTGCTTAGGGACTCTCCATTTCCTCGTTGGTTGCACAGCGAGTAACAGCAGTAGTGCGGCATCACTTTTGGACAGTAGCAGCGCTCTGCCCATAACCTCAAACGTGGGTCGCAATGTTTGAGGCTACGAAACGAGGTTGCAACAACTTCTGACAAATGGCGCGCGAATCTGAATAGGGTAAGTGTATTATATACTCCAGAAATGATCCGAAACGCCCAAGGCTCACTTACGCCATACTCGAGAAATGGGCATAGGCTGACGCCCAAAACTACTAAGTTTTTTGGGGATGATTGGGTTATGGTCCAATAAAACTAATATTTTTATTTTATTTTAGTAATAACCAATCAAAAACAATGTCAAAAATTGCTTCTGTTGCTGCGCTGTTCTTGACGAAATGCGTCAGCATTTATGGCAGGGCTTCCGACTCAGCAAAAGGGTGATAATTCCAGTCTCGCAGCGGTCTGCATATTGTCGTGTTCAGAGTTCAGTCCTCTCCCGGGCGTCGGCGGTTTTGGATGCAGCCAGCACAGCTTCCGCCGATCACTGATTACGGTCCGCATACCGTTGTCTACGAAGAGCCAATCCCTGCTCGCGTGCGCTGGTGGTTTCGCGCAAACGGCAACGTCGCTGCGCCTCAATTTTACGTTGTCGTGAACGTTGTGCCACCGCCACGGCCGCTCGATCCCCTCCTCTCCTGCTTCCAGGGCGCGCCATTGGAAGCGTGTGAGAAGACTCTTTCCCTCTTGTAAAAGGGAAAGAGGACGTAACAAGGGAACGAAAGGAGCTAAAGAGAACGGCAGCTCCGGGAAACCAGTCCAGTCCAGTCCAAACCAGTCAAAAACCAAACCAGGACCGTCCCAACGAAAGACGGCTGCACGCACCAGGGCATTAAATGATAACATATTTAAAACAATGCCCTTGTGTACTACACCGCGACAAAAAGACGTACCTGTCCCGTCCTTCTTCCATCTATCCCAGCGCAAAACATTCTTTTGGGGTTGAACAACTTCGGATAGAATCCCTTGCAGATGTTCTTTTTTATTACAGGAACGGTTACAGCCAACAAACGGCTGCTTTGGCTTCCGTGGCCTTCCCACATGCAAGAAGGTATATAATTAGATGTGGGCGCTACGGCGACTAACCGCCGTCAAAGGCTTTCTGCTCTTGACGTCGTATCGTCGCACACGCAGCAAACGCCCGGCGGAGGACAACAAACGCGTGATGGAGGCGAAGCTTCTACTGGGTCCTTAACTTGCCACCGACTATAGTTAACATATAAACATACTTTTTATACTTTCGTTATAACTCCTGTACAAATTAACTTGTGATTAAGTTTGCCGAAGAGGCAATTCATATAAATAAAGGCAAAAGTCTGATAATAAAAAAAAATATCTGACAACTTTTGGGCATTTGGTTATCCCGCTTTTATTTCACAGTGCACTTACTAAGTCTGCGCGTGGCTAAAAGACTATGTGATTTTTTATCACACGAGAACGATTAATTTAGCAATGTATATTGTTGCAGCGTTGTTACAACATTGGGTGGGCGGTCCTTTCGTTCGAATGGGAGAGGTAAAATTTAGTGAGAAAGACCCAAACTAAATATATTTCTTGTGGCGAGCCCTAGTCCCCGAGATTTTTTCGCGCGCTGGCTGATCTCCTGAGGCAATTCCATTCGCCGGTAGGTGGGATCGGCGGTTGAGTCGGCTAGCGCACACTAAAGTGTTAAAGCGCAGATAAGCTCGGAGCACGTGGAGCGAAAGCTCGCGCTGCAGACTCTAGGGATCCTGGGATTAATCCCCACCCCTGCCCGTTTCGATCTGGATGAGCATCGTACCGGCGTGCGGTGGTGTATCACTACAGCGTGGTGGACGTTAAAGACCGCAGGCTAGCGATTGTACTGCACTGGCTAAATTTCTCCTCAACAGCTGGGAGACACGTCGCATGTTGAGGCAAACTTAGTTCTAGGCTGTGTAAACATACACACACCCCAATTCGCTGGTAGAGACTGTAACAGCGGGGTGCTTGGTGACGCTCTCAACCAAACTAAAGAACAGAAAGAAATAGCCGCGGATGATCATCATCACCATTATCGTGGATATACGAAACTTAGGAGCAGCGTGAAGTGTGCTCCCCGCCTCTCGCCGCAACACAGACCTTTCGGCAAGGAAAAAGTTGATCGAAATTTAAAAGTTTGAATCAACAGAGATCGGCTTGCTTGTCTCTATTGTGACGATGAAAGCACTGAAAATGCAAGGTTCATGCCACAGGGTCACACTGTACAGCGTGCTTTGAGGCGGTTTTCTTTCCGTTTCCGGTTTGGATATAAGCGCCGCATGCGGAGATCTAGAGAACTAGTTCGGCTCGCTTTTTCTGCTGGGTAGCCGAGCGTTTGGATAGGCCGAAGCAAAGTGCGCGAAAAGTCTCGGAAGCTATGGGTAACCATTCAAATAGGGGCACTTGGATAGGTAGTGGGTGGGAGGGGGGGGGGGGGTTGGTGGCTGAATAATAATCGTGGTTGTGCGGATATTTAGTCAGCGTGTAGCTAGTCAGCCATTTCAAAGGTGCGACGAGTCACTCGCTGTAGATGAGAAATTTAGCCAGTGCCGTACAGCCGCTAGCCTGGGGTCTTTAACGTGCACCACGCAGTAGTTGTACACGACCGCACGCCGGTACGATGCTCATCCAGATCAAAACGGGCAGGAGTGGGGACTGAACCCGGGATTCCTGGGTTCTGCAGCGCGAGAATTTTAGCGCACAGCAGCTCGGAGCACGCGGAGTGAAAGCTCGCGCTACAGAAGTGAGGAATACTGGGTTCAATGTACACACTTGCCAGTTTCGATCTGGACAAACATCGTGCCGTGACGTGCGGTCGTGCATCTGCATAATGCACGTTAAAGGCCCCAGGCTAGCAGTGCTGCTGCACTGGCGAAGTTTATCATATACACAGCGAAAACCTGCAGTGTCGCCGCATCTCAAAGGCGGACCGACCATACGCTGCTAAATGACAATGGCAAATTTGGTTTCTGTTTTTTTTTTACTAGGACCGGAGTTTTTATGGGGTTCATTATATTTAAAAGCACATTCTTTCAGGCTGCCAAAACTGCAAGTTGTGTAGCCTTTCTTACTCGGAGAAGTGAGTCCCCATCCTGTGATTGTCACGTTCTTCCCGATTGCACGGTTCATCCGGGGAAGGCACACGGTCCCAATGCTTCCGTTTCTCTTCCCAACACTGAAGGGCCGCGCCAACTTGATGAGAGCGATGTCACGATAGACTCCGCAATCGTGCTTGTGACAGACAAACTTTTCAATCTGCAGATGAGAAATTGGCTCGACTCACGAATAGACACCTCTGAACAAGTAAGCCAGATACAAGCCAGAGTACTTTTTTTTTTTCGCGAATTTAATGAAGTATGAAGTTTCGTCCGAGAGGCTGAGAGGCTCTACTATCAACACTCAAAACGTGACGTCAGATGTAGCAATATAGGGAAATACGGGGCAACGCCTACATCACCAAGTGCACAAAATATTGGCTGCAAAAACTACTCTCGTTCGTTGTTTATGAATTGCAATAGCATTCGTTATGTTCACCTTCTTTTGCTACCGAGGCCATGAATGACTTCAAGGATGGTGTTTAGGACGTTCTAGAGGACGACGTCAAGAACGACGTCTAGGACGACCTCCGGGACGACCTCTAGGTTCTTGAGGTGAATACGAGTACGGGAGTTCCCAAGAAAAGAGAACTGTGTTTTTATGCCCAGGTAAATCAACCGTGCATCGCATAAAGCTCAAACTTCGTGGGAATGTGAAGCTATAGCGGTTGGGAAAGAACGCGAAAGTTTGAGAACATGACGTTACCTGCAGGATCAAAGGATAATTGGAAAAAGCGAAATCTTTTTATTAACCTACATCCAACTATGTCTAACATCGTCAAAACGAGAAATGAGACCATGGGCGCCTGCAACATTTATTTCAGTGAAAAAAAGAAAATTTCCAACAAAAATACGACAAAAAAATGCAACATTATCCTCTTTCTTGCTGACAATGATTTTTTTTTAATTTTTACTGAAATAGAGGTTACGGTCGCTTATAGTGTCATTTCTTGTTTTGACGATATTAAGCTTAGGTGGACCTCGGCTCATAGAAAAATAGAGTTTCTCACAATTATTTTTTGATCCAGGTAACTCAATGCTCGCAAAACTTTCGCGTTCGATTTCAACAGCCATGCGTCCAATTCTCACGAAGTTCGAGGTTTCTGCGGCATAGTCTCTATACCCAAGCCGAAACACGTGGTTTTCGTTTCACGGGATCTCCCTGCAGAATAATCAGAGCCCGCGCACTTCGACATCATCACACTCAGACCGAGTGCAGGCAGCACATATTCTACACGAGTGCTGTGCCAGCGTTCGGCCCGGCACTCGTGTCCAATCAGCGTGTCGGGCTCGGGTACAATGGCTGATTTTGGCACCATCCGAGTGTGAGGACGTTACCTTGGCAACTCAACTGTCTGACGTCATTGCCACTGCGGTGGCGCTGCTGTCGGCACGGCGCATGCGCAGAAGCGTCGCTATACCGGAGGCCTGCTTCTGCGCGCGAGCAGCGGCCAAACCTTGTGTGAGTGCAAACGCCGACTTGCTTGTAAACAGTGTATGCGGAGAGCAGGTCGTCTGCTTCTCGAGCAGGAATTGCGGTGACGTCAGAACGACGCCGTGCTCTGATTGGCTGTGATTGAGAGGATAGTGGGTAGACCTTAAGGCATCCAGCATTGAGGTCTACCCACTCAGAGCTCGGCGTTCTGACATCATCGCAACCCCTTGCAAAAAGCAGACGAACTTGCGCTAAGCATTGGTGTATAGGAGGTGGTTCACAGGCTTCGATTATTCTTGTGGTGTTGGCTAAACATCCCCATTTGTTGACATTCTCCCAATACTAAAAAAAAAAGAGATAACATTTGAAACTTCCAGGAAGATTTTCTGAAATTCCTAAAAATATGGCGGTTAGGAAAAAATATATTTCCGGGAACCCGCTGACAGCTACGGGGGACGTCGAGGATTGCATAAATCATGCTAATTAGCTGAATAATTAGGTACATTTCTAATGAATGTTTATTGAGTGAAAATAAACTTTAGAATTAAAACAGCACAAAAGATGAGAGACCGGATCAAAAAGGACAGAGACACAGCGCTGACTCGTAACTAAATTTTGATGATCAAGACAGCGCAATACATGCCTGCGCAGTCAATAACAAAAACTAAAATAAACAAGTGGTTCCGGTGAAGAAAAAACAACAATAACACAGCAAGCATTATATAAAATTACCAAATCATCTTTTTTAAGAAACATATAAGGCAGGGGAAGCATTTTACGGCGTTCCGAAGAGAAAGTAGGGAGTTTTAGAATAGTGCACGCTAATGCTTCGCGCACGCAAAGAATAGCATTTGGCCACTGCGCATCCGCGGAACGCTAACCACGTTTTGCTCTTTGCGTGCGCTATTTTAGCGTACTCTATTTCTCCGAAATCGCGCGCGTACGCAAAACGACTTTGCGCTCCTCCAAAGTCGATTCGTGAAGAGAAGTGGGATGAAGCCAAGACGGGAACAGTTAAAAGATGCTGTGCCCGTGCGCGGTCATTAACACAGCGTCCAGTTTTACCTGTATATATCCAGTTTGACCAATATGGTATACGATTTTCCGCTTTCGTGTGGGAAAGTATATATTGGTCAAACTGGACGCTGTGCTAATGACCGCGCATGGGAACATGAATTGTCAATCAGGAATAAAGGCAACGCACACTCGCCAACTCACTGTGCGGACTGTGGGTAGGGGGGCGCTATTTCAAGAGATCAGGATCTTGGGTAGAAGCGAAGATAGCGCAGCCAGAGAACTGATGGAAGCGTTTTATATAAAGAAGGGACGTGACTGTGTTAGCGATACCTCGGTTTCTTTGTTCGAGAGTGAAGTCCAGTTTTTATCCGGGCTGCTGGTGTGATAATGACTATCGGGGAATGTGTCTTGGTGGGTGACTCTTCTATCTGTTTTGTGTTTCCTTTTTCCTTCTATGTAGCGTGCTGCGCCTGCTCTTTCTGGATGTTCGTGGTCGATCAAGCACGAATAAACTAGTTGAAAGTTGCGCTTGTCCGTGTCTACTCGCTTGTGATTGTCCCTTGTGTCGCGCGAAATATTCTAAGACTGTTTCTCAAAGGTTTGCCGCTGTGCGACCCCCGTTGGACATGTCTACGCTCGCAGAGCCCCTTGCCGTCGTTCCAAGCGCCTGCGTGCCTACTTTCCTTCCCTTCCGCTCTTCCGGGTGGCAGTCCCGTCGCGCGTGCAGACTTTCCGCCAGGTGGCGGTCCCGTCGCTCGTGCCTAGTTTCCTCCGGCTCCTCGGGGCGGGTCTGTGTCGTGTGCTAAACAGCTTCGCTGGTCAACCACCTTCGCAGAGTGGAATGGCTCATGATTTCTTTGGTTCATAGAATGAGCGGTTTCTTCTTCACCTCTCTGTTCTTGGCGAAAGAAGGAACATACTTTATTTACAGCAGCTCATTGTCCGAGCCGCCTTTTTTGGTGTTCGTATCTGTCTGCGTCCGGCTGGCAGGCGGGGAAGGCAATGGTGCTACTCTCCCACGATAGAGGCAAAGGCAACTGTCCTTCGCTTTTGTCTAGCCCCTATCCTGCATATTAGAGCTCGGCGCTCTGACGGCACGGTATCCGCAGCGTAATAAGGAGACAAATTTTCTCGCCGCGCATGCAACGCCTGGCGATCTTAGCTTGAGATCGAAAGTTAGTAGAGCAACGACCATTCTTACTTTCCTTCGCTGATAGCGACGTCCCCGATTTTTTTATCCAAATACCCAGCTGCAACGTACCCTTGCACGAATCTGAAACGTAAAATGCTTCCTATTAGCAAACATATTGCTCAAATTACAAGCAACTGGACTTACCCTCTCATACAATGTGCGGCAGTCAGCACAATGTTCCTTTTAATTAAGGACCCACCACAAAAACCTCCTATATTCTTATCTTCCTTTTGGATGCTCACCTGCGAATTAGATAAAATAATAAGCAGTAAATTTTGCTTTAACTAATGCAAATTGTGAAATTCGCGCTGATGGTCAAATTACGTCAAGGAAACAACATAACGATTTCAACGTTAAAAAAATTCGCAGCTTGTATTTTTTATACTGTTGAGCTAGAAAAAGTGAGAGAAAAGGCATCTTGCTCCTGGAGACTGGAATGTACCTGCGTAATATACAAACAAAAAACTATTTTTTCACGGTGTGACGTTAATTAGGGTACAAATAATTTTGCAGCGCCATGCATCATTAGATTTGCAAAATCTGTCGATATCCCCCCATGTTTCTGTGGCGAACAGTCTTTCGTCTAAATTGCTCGGCGCAGACGGCGTGAGTTGAGGGGTGCCTGGACCTGATCAAGTCAACGGAGGCATGATCCGGAACTTACCTGCGGAAGCGAAACAGAAATTACTCATATGGATGAACAAAACAACTTGGAGAACGCTAAAGCTTCGCCTTTAATAGTGGAACGCGATAGCGGAACATAAAAAATATAAACTTCCGATCGTTTCCGAGCCGTGCAAGCGTTCCTTGTGTGGCCTACACGGTAGCGTGTCTATAACTTGCAACCGAAGGGTGGACGACCTTTAATTCGCTTTACATATCATGATTTAGAGCGCAGCTCTGAGGCGCCCGTTTTCGGCTTCAGCGGCGTCGCAGTTGCCGTCGCCATCGGCGTAGCCGCGCGTTGAATTATGGACGTTTCCCATAATGACGTTACATGTGACGTCATGAAGGTCACGAGTGACGTCACGACGGTCCCGAGGGAGGAGGAGGAGAGAATTTTTTCCGCTAAATTGACCGGAAAAAATTTCCCGCGAGATATAGCAGAAAAATTTCCCCGCTAAATTTAACGAAAACATTTCCGCGTTTTATCTAGCGGAAAAACTTCCCCGTTAAAGTCACCGGAGAAATTTCTCTAGTAAATTTAGCGGAAAAATTTCCGCGCTAAACTTTGGTGGAAAATTTCACCCTGATTTAGCGGAAAACATTCCCTACTAAATTTATTGAGAAATTTTTCGCTAAATTTAGCGGGGACTTTGTTTTGTTATTTTTAGCGAGAAAATTTCCCCGCTAAATTTAGCGGGAAATGTAGCGAAAATTTCCCGCTAAATGAAATAGGAGCAGGAGAGGAGGAGGAGGAGGAGGAGGGCATACCCTCCCCTTCTCCTCCTCAAGAGCTGCGCTCTTATTCGGCGCTGCAGGTAGTTGTAAACGTCTTTAATTTTCTTATCACTTTCATTCCACACATGACGTCACGTTTCCCGTGAGCGTTGTGGATTGTTTTTGAAATTCCCTCGCGAGGTCACGTGGCTGCGACGTCACGACCCTATCGACCAATTCTGGATTTTATCGCACGCCACCGACGCCGGCTTTAATGCGACACGAGCTCCTTAACGCTGTCGCGTTAATATAGAACTAAGGGACGATACCAGATAACTGGAAATTGCCGGAGTGACACTAATTCGCAAACTGGGAAAAGAACCAGCGCACGAGCCCAATATTTTTGACATGAATGCTCTGGAAATAATCGAGAGAATGGTACTCGGCCGAAAAAACTGGCTAACAGAAGGGAAAAAAATATTCTACCTGGCAAAAAACGCTTTTAGAACACACATTGGAACACACGAGAGCCTTCTAATAATTTAATCGGGAGTCCTGAACTAACTTGCGCAAACCACTATCGAGTAAGTATACTTGGGGCAGTAGATATAAAAATGCCTACGATTCGCTCTCTCACCAAGCGATCTTCTAACAGCCTCAATGCCCAATGAATACAGGGTAATCCACTGAACTTTGTTAAGGCGTTTAATGATATAAAGTATACTAAATTGCCCCCTTTTGTTCATATATGCAATAATATCAGTTTCTGGAATTTTTCCAGGGAAAAAAATTGCCTAAAAGCGTTAAAAACAAAAATTGTATTTAAAAAAATAGGCAACTATAAAATAATATATTTATTACCCATGTTTTAAGAATGCCTAAAAATATTTTTTTATTTTGCAAACAATTAAATTACAACAAAGCACCACTTTGGTTTTCATAAGAAGAAATCTACCGAGTCTGCCTTGCTGCACATTAAAGGTAAAACAATATCAAATAAAAAAAAACGTCAATACACGATTGGAATTTTCATATTTTCTTTAAAAATGATTTTGACTCAATTAAACACTAAATTTCACTACGAAGCTAAAATCATAAGGATTCAGACGATATGCGCTTGAAATAATAGACGTACTATCTGAAATCGTACTTTCAATAAACTGGGTGTCCCAAGGAGCGGCCAGGCTCTTTAAATCGACCGCAAAATTCGGTTTCTTAACCTATCGCGCTGCGACGTTGTGCAGCGTTGCCCACAGATGGTGCATTTTTTTTGTAAAATTTGCAAGAGCGAACTTACGTGAGGAAAAAGTAAAAAGAAGAAAAAGGCTTAGCTCCTATGGAAACGCAGCGAAGCCACCGATCTTCAAACAATGCGGCGCCGCTTCGCACGGGAGACAAGAGATGGCGCAAGCAGTCGCGAGTGCCAACTGCCGCCAACGAACGAGCCAGACGGCGCCGAGAGCCGGCGTCTTTAGCAGACGCCCTTTTTCGGTGTATTTATACATATTTGGTCACAATATGCTGCTTCCTTGTCTTCTTTTCTATTAAAACGCTAGTTGTGAGTTAGCGCTCGTCCTGTCTACATGTTCTGTCCTTTGTCCCTTGTCTAACCTTTGCGCTATTTAATTTTGATATATCTAATGCGGCATGCCAGGGAATGTAAACGTATTTAATTTTTTCCTCTAAATATAGAAGGAATATTGATGTCACGTTACCTGACGTCAGGTGACCCATTACACCAATTTTGTTTCGCACTAAATTTAGCGGGAAAATTTATGTCATGTGGCCTTCGTACCAAGTCACATTCCCTGTTATATTTAGCGGATATTGTTGATACCTTTATATGTTTGGAGGCACTTCCCAAGACGACTGTTTAATGTCTTCTAAGAAAATTTCAACGATCGTTCCTCAAATACTGTATTTAATACATTAGAAGACTTTGAACATAAAGGCCGTTGTCAATATTTTTCCCTTCCTATACTGCAGACGGAGAGAAACAAAAATTGATTAAGGTACAGTTCGAAAGCCATTATTTCTACGTTAATTTTTTAGCTTTGTACATTCGTCTAAAATCGCTTCAAAGCTGTACATGTCAGCATAAATTACTCTAAGTCGTCCCTGCATATATTGAGTGATGCTTTGCGGCCATTGATGGCTTGCTTGCGCAAGTTCCATAAACCAAACACGAAAGCATTTTAGGAGTAAACGAATTTGAAGCAGGGACTCAAACCGAAAAATATAACGTTTCGGTTACGGTTACGGTTACCGCTTCGTGTTGATAACGGTTTCGTTTCGGTTTTTTACGGTTTTAATTTTTACGGTTTCGGTTACCGGTTACACGTTCCTAAAAACCGGTTTATTTCGGTTTTTCCAATAATTTGTTTAATTGAAATGCTAGACAGCCGTTTTATAATAAACTGTTTAAATTAGTCCCAGATATCCAACAACGTGAAATTCAAGGAACTTAGAAACGTCTTAATACTTCTAATTGGTCAAAAGTGGCACACGTTTCTAGCTCCAACGCTTGTTCACTACATCTACTTACATTATATAGTTTGATGCCCGAGCATACATGTTACTTCCGTTACTCGGGGATCATCGCATTCTATAAAATAAAAATGAAAATAAACACCCCTACTTTGTTGTTCGGCAGTGTTTGTAAACAACCCTAAGAAAGTTCCCAGTGGGCGCTGGAAGAACCATTCGCACCTTCTCGTCGCTATAGTTTATTTCAACCTAATGCATGCAGACGAGTCTTCGCCCACACTGAAGGAAGGAACAGAACTATAGTCATCCTCTAGTAAAATACTGCTAAGTGGAATAAAGTATTACAATTGAGAGCTGGGCTTGTTGGTGAAAGTCAAACATAATGTAAATGCAATAGCCCAAAACAAGGAAGACTAACGAGAGGAACGAACAACACAGAAAGCTGTAAAAATATATCATGTGTTGTTCGTTCCTTTCCCTAGTCTTCGCTGTTGTGCCATGTTACACCTACGTCATGTTTGCTATTTCCAAGCAATTGCCTATGGTTATCAAAGCGCACGTCTCTCGCTGGCCGATTCTGTGACGCTAGAAAAATGGTGCATTTATATATAAGAAAAAATAAAAAAGGTGCGGACGCAAAAATGAAGATAAAGTGTGTGTATAGTATATTTAATATATATATATATATAGTATATATATAGTATATGATATATATATATATATATATATATATATATTATATAGTGCGGCAAAATTGGCCAAACAGCGCAGAGGAGAAGCCAGTTGAGTGAAAGAGGAATTTGGTCTGAAACTTTGTCAAACGGGGGACGAAGAAGAAAAAACCCAGACCCATAGAGAGATAAGTAAAATCCCGACCGCAGCAAGTCCTCCACGGGGAGGCGTACCGTAGACGCCAACTTGACTGGGTCAGGATGGGCGCACAAGAAGTTGTCTATGTGAGACCAAGCCCAGAGTCCACGCGCGCGCATTTTCCTGGCAATGGTTGTTGCCAAGAGCTGCATGTAAAACGGCGCCGGGCGTATCACGAAGGGCATACGGCAAAAACGGTAGTAACGGCGGCCTACTCTAAATGTGGTCAGGTTACGGGAGGAGGGATGAAGCGTGATATGGTAAAAGGTCTCGGCAAGGTCGAGCTTCACCATATACGCTTGGGGCGGGAGGGGGTTTGCTTTGATCGCCTGGGGTAAGCGGAGTAAGGCGGAACTGAGGTGCCTGGAGGTAAGGAGTAAGTGCGGCGCAGTCTAAAACTAACCGGGACTCCGGGACTGACTTGGATACGAGGAAGACGGGGTTGAGGTACGGACCACGTGAGGTGCGTTCGATGATGCCACCAACATGTTGGTTACGGTGGCATCGATCGTGGGGACCTGGTCAGGGAGAGGGGGGCGGGCCGTGAAGCAAGAAGCCTTCGTGCAGCGAATGGAAAGTGCGCCGAAGTCGGGCGGCCCGTGAAAACTACATGCCTCACTAAACACTGCCCAGTCGACTTGAGGTGCCTGCTGGGTCGGGTGGACTGGCCGCGGAGGTCCCGTCGCTTTCGACTTGTAGGCAGTGCTACCCAGGTCCGACTCAGAGTCTTCGACGTCGCTTTGTTTGTCTGTAGTTGTGTTCCTTTGTGTTGGTGTGGTTTTCCTCCTCGCCATCGTACGTGTCGAAGGAGTCGTCATCGGCGTGGGGCTCGATGACACTGTCGGTCCTGCTGAGCCACTCCAGGATTCGCTCGGCGGCGGTGGCCGTCGAGTCCGGATCCAATGGGTCGTTTTCTTCGGTCCAAGATCAAGCACGGGCAAGGTCGGCCGAGACGCTATAGCCTCGCAAAATGCATGGGCGAGAACGTCCTCGACCGGGAAAACGCCCAGGAGCGTCGAGGAGACGACCGTGCCGTCGATGACGGCACTGGTGGGTCTCGAAGACCCAGGGTAGCTGCCGGACTCACTTAGGATTAGGGGGCCTCTTGGACTTGGTGCCTGGGCGGTAGCTGGTGTTCGCGGGAGCACGAGACGTTCGGCGTCCGCGTCGAGGCTGGTTGGGCAGCTGGTCGGGGAGCTCTCTGAAAACCTCGGACTCGAGCCTGGACATCTGGGATAGGATAGCCGTCCTCCAGTTCCCTCTCGCGACAACGTGGAAGAGTTCCAGTCTATCGAAAATGAGGTGCTGGTGTTCGGGGAGCATGGCATCCCAGTAGAACCGATACGGGTGGAGATGCCGGATCTCGTGGACATCTCTCGTGGACAAACTTCTGGTGTTCTGGGCGAGGTCGCGCAGCAATGTCGTAGGCCTGACGGACCCTCGTTCCTGGAATGGGCGGTGGGGGCTCCACCAGAGGTAGTCTGATCGCGTTGGTGGCTCTGGTAGAAATGCTTCCCATAGAAGCCATACCTCCGGCGGCAGCAGGGGAGGGCTCCGGCGATGCTGGAAGCGATCTCTTGGCGCGTCTGTGGATGTTCGAGCTCACTGTGCCGACGTTCGAATAGCTCGCGTTCAGAGCTCTGCGACAGGGACTGCTGAGACTGCTGGCAGTGTGGGGCGAGACCGGCCAGGGCATCGACGATTGGAAGCAGGGCAGCTCCCAAGGTTGAGGCGAAGGAGGCAGAAATATGGCATCCCCTGTCTGTTGGACGAGGGCGGCTCCGTCATCGGCGGCCAAGTGCGTTGGCACGTTCGACGACGAGGCATCCTTCTCCTTGGCTTTTTCTCTTGCCATGCTGAGATGCTGAGATGCGTGGCAGTGCCGGCGGCGGTGCCACTCGGTTTGAAGAAGGGTCTCGGCACGGGAAGGAAAAGAAAAAAAACTCGAAAACCCTTCGGACGTTTCCTCGTTCCGTCCGCCGCTCTCAGCCCGATGCATAGTATATATATACAGCAGGTGTTTCACGAAAGGTGGACAAATTCGATATTGCGAAAACTGACGCGTCGCAACAAAAAAAAGGCTTGTGTCTTTTTGATCCTGGGCCAGGGGCCTATTTAGGAAAATTATTAAAGTCGGAGATAATTAGATTGTTAATTATTTTTGCGTAATTAACTTTTTTCATATTGGGTTTACGGGCATAGTTTCAATTAGAAAATTGCTCAGCATCATCGAAAAACACTAAATCAACAAATTGCAGAACGATAGAAGGCACGCGAAGCATTTTACGGCTTTCTGAAAAAACCGTACAAATTCGACGGGTTTTTAAGTTTCGGTTTGTTATCGGAGCGCATCTCGGCCTCCGGCGGCACCGCGCCCCGTGGAGAGATAGAGCAACCAGCCTCTGCTGCGTCGCGCGATGACAGCGCAGCAGAGGTTGGATGCACTATTTCTCCACGGGGCGCGGTGCTGCCGGGGCCGAGATGCGCTCCGATAACAAACCGAAACTTAAAAACCCGTCGAATTTGTACGGTTTTTCAGAAAGCCGTAAAATGCTTCGCGTGCCTTCTATTGTTCTGCAGTTTGTCGCTTTAGTGGTTTTCGATGACGCTCGAGCAATTTTCTAATTGAAACTATGCCCTTAAACACAATATTAAAGAAGTTAATTACGCTCAAAATAATTACCAATCTAATTATCTCCGACTTTAATAATTTTCCTAAATAGGCCCTTGGCCCAGGACCAAAACGACACAAGCCTTTTTTTGTTGCGACGCGTAGTTTTGCAATATCGAATTTGTCCACCTATCGTGAAACACCCTGTATATATATACAGTCAAACCCGTTTATAACGAACAGCAGGAAACGCTATGATCAGTTCCATATAGCAAGTAGTTCGATATAGCAAAAACCATTTACAACGAACTTTCACGATGCGTTCGTTGTAAGGCGAAGGCTTCTCTTTCTTTCTCATCTCTTCGGTTCTGCCTTGTAACAACCCGCTGAAACTTTGTTTTTATTGAATGCGTGCAGATTTTTTTTTAGTTTACTTTTTTTTTCTGAGTCACTTCTCTTCGTGGGAAACCGCTTTGGGATGACAATTTTTTGTTTTTCTGTGCGTGCGTGAACGGTGTCTTTTTAGCTCCCCCCTTTGTTTTTTCTGAATTGCTTCTCTTCGCTACAATTTTGTTCGCGGCTTGAGCTTTTAAAATTTTCTTTCTTTCCTACTTTTTTTTGTGGGGGGGGGGGGGACAGGCTGGAAGACAATTGTTTGCGCGTTTTTGGAAGCCTTCAAGGGGGGAAATGTTTGATATAGGCAATGTGATGTTCGTTATAAAAAGTACTTTTTACATTCATTTTTATTTAAATTTTCCGTGAGTTCGATATTGACAATAATTCGCTGTATGTGGGTTCGTTCTAAACGGGTTTCACTGTATACAGTGGTGTCTTGTTAATATGAACACTTCCGTTCCCATAAAAAATCGTCCATAATATGAGTTGTCTAGAAGAACGAGACAAAATGCATGTATTTTCCCAGTTTGTTCTCGAAAGTGGTGCCCATATATGCGGAGTATCCATATTAACGGAGTCTATGTTAACGAGACATACAAAACGCCAGTGTCAAACGTCTGACTTTTTTTTCTTTCTGTGTTGTTTCAAAATTGTCACTCTCGACACGTTTCAGACTAAATGAATACCAGGTTTTCTTTTCCACCAGCTCTGCCTGATGGTCAATTTACCTCGTTTCTTCATACTGGGTACTGCATGTCAGGAATATCGGTGGTTTTGATAGAACCGAGTTGGATGGACATCTGAGAATACTAATTTATTAGCTAATACCCTGAAGGTGACATGTACTGAATACATGTAGCGATGTAGGAGTGTGGTAGATTTAGAAATCTTGACTTTTTCATTATAAGCTCGACCACTGATTCCAACTAAGTATTCTTAATCCTAAAGTTAGATTGAACGGAAATGTATTACCAGATGGACCGCTTGCTGACAGTAACTCTGTCAAATGGCAACGACATTTCAAGATCCCTTCTCCAGGTCATACTTGAGAAAAACTAACATTTTTATTTTTCGGTTAATATCGGTTAAAACCGGTTACCGGTAAATAATTTACGGTTACGGTTACGGTTACGGTTTTTATAAATTTCAAATAACGGTTTCGTTCCGGTTACGGTTACTGAAAAATTTCGTTCCTAAACGGTTTTCGGTTTCGGTTACGGTTACGGTTTGAGTCCCTGATTTGAAGCTGTTTTGATCACAATTCGATCGCACCTGTGCAATGGCATTCTTCCGCGGCGATATTTGGTTGAGATGTTCTTTAATACAAAAATAATTTCTTGCTGAAAAAAGCAAGAAAATTTGCGATGGATTATTGTTTCACCTTTGTTTTGTTCCCTGTTGTTGTGATGATTAATGTTCTGACCACTCAGTGCCTTTTTTGTTTTTATCAAGAAGCTCTCATTCAGTAATATAAAGATAATAAATGTCCTAGATTGTTGACTACTCAGGAGAAATACAATACTTAAAGAATCCTTAATCTTTTTTTACAAACTATGTACCTTAAGCATGGTGGATCTAAAGAGAATGTCTTTGTGTTTACGCCTTACCACTTCGATGAGCTGTGTTTTCGTGGAGAATCGCAGCTGCAGACCTTCGTTGTTGGGGCAGCAGATACCACTAGCTACATATGAATATCCAGACAAAGAAATGGCTGGGGTCTTACAATGAACAAAGTATAAAGGGGATGTTGTATAATCCAGGGGTGTCACGAACTTTCTTAGACCTTAAAGTTCGACTAGTTCGCCGAACTTCCGACCTTTTAGCGAAATTTCATTCCTGAGTTGTATTCATAGTTCGTAACGTACTTTAATTTATATCTTAGCAAATAAATGCCAATTGAACGCATTGTAAAGAAAGTGTATTATATTAATTATATATTCAGTGTGTTATCCTACTCCGACCAGAGCCGTCCGCTTTGTAAAAACTTCCACTTCGGTCTAGAAGACGACGAAACGGCGGACAGAACAAGCCAGGCCACGAGGAGATGGACCGAGGATTTCACGAGCAGCGGGAGCAGCGGGGCAGGCCGGCTCCAACCGTTTTCGCCTAGCTTCGATGTCCCTTTTCTGACTGTAAATAGTGTATATAAAGTTGCTATTGATTTAAACACCATAACGTCCAGAAGTTCTTCTATACGCTTGTTCTCTATTTCTATGAGTGCGCATAAGAGACGAACTTCAGTCGAACCATTGCGTCAAATGTTCGAAAAAGTGGTGGTGCCTGGTCGCACTCGAACAAAGGAAGACAACTGACATTCTCAGTTAAAACTACTGAAAAGAGCTACAAAATCCTCTGCTGTAACCATTGTGACGCACATTGAGAGATCTTCAAAGGTTTTGTTCAGTGAAGCAACCCAGAGGCTTTTTGAGATCACCTGAATAGATTTAACGTTCCCATCAAAGAGCGTGGAGAAGACTAATATGAAGTATTATCCTTCAAGAAGACAATGGTTATAATTATGAATTTGTGTATTCAAAGAGCGAGATCTCACTCCCAATAACTGTTTGAAACACTGGCGTTAAGGGATTGGCGTGTTCCGCCCTCGCGGTGATAATTATATTTGCCAGGGGTTGCCAGACGTTTTGGCTGAAGGGCCGAATCAGCCGGGTGTTGCAGTCTCGAGGGACAGAAAAAAAGAGTAATTGTAAAAGAAGGAAAAGTAAGCAAATAAACCGAGATAAGCATTTAAACACCAAAATGAATGTTGGAGTATTAATAAACCCTAAGGTGGATGAATAGATATACATCAGAATGAAGTATAATATTGAGCTGATTATGACACTACACAACACACGTGACCTGGAAAACTCAACGGACATAAATCAAAGCAAATGGGAACGTTGGCGCCATTCGCGCAGTGGAAAACACTAACGTGGCGCTTTGTGTTCTCTAGCAGAACTATTGCATATTGTCAGCATTAGTCTTTATCATTCTCAGTAGTGTTTCGCACTGCGCGAATGGCGCCAAGGTTCCGATGCGCTTTGAAAAAACTTAACATCCTGATATTCTACGTAATTCCTCGCCTCATATATCAACTTGTAATCTGTTCACGGTCAAGGGTTTTTCTCCTCAAGATGGATAGGAAAATTCGTGCAGCAGTTAGGGACTTCCTCCACCTCCCCAATGATACCCCCTAGCATTCTTTTACTCGGCGGTCGATGATGGTGGGCTCCGGGTTCACTGTAGGACAAAGATGATCCCCCGTATCCGCTATCGTCGACTTCTGAATGTGGAGGAGAAAAGTGACTCCATGCTAGAGCACATGGTCGAGTTGGAGACTTGGAGGGAAATGGTGGAGAAGGCTGAGAAAAACACCAAGTTTGGGGAAATGCTTATCAGAACAAGAGTCCAGGAGAAAGACTACTGGAGGAATGCTCTCGTGGGCATGGTGGATGGTCGTGGTTTGCGTGAAACAAGGACTGCAGCAAAAGCACTGTGGGTCAGAGACCCCCGAAAATCTTATCGTGAAGGGAGTATGTGGACCTGACCAAACTCAGGATCCATGCACTCCCGACTAAGGCTAGATGTGCCCGGGGGTAAAACAAAGACCGTAGATGTCGAGCTGGGTGTGCGGCTCCGGAAACCCACTCTCACACTGTCCAGATATGTCCCCGCACCTACTCAGCACGCCTCAAAAGACACAACTGTATGGTCTCCTGGCTTATGTCGAAGTTACATTCAGAGTCTTTTCAGATGACCGAAGAACCAAGGGTCAGGTTTGGCAATGAGACTCTAAAGCCAGACCTGGTGTTAGTTCAGGGGGAGCAAGCAATGATTGTGGACGCTCCAGTGATTGGCAAATACAAGTCCCTGAACTCACTATATGCCGAAAAGGTTCGGAAGTACTCGAGGCCCGAATTCATTGAGGCGATCAAAAGAGATTTTTCGGTACGGAGAGTTGGCGTCTATGCCCTAACAGCTACCGAAAGGGGTATCGTGTGCCTAAAATCAGCTGATTTTTTGGTCTCGCTGGGCCTTTCGCGTCGAGACGCGTCATACCTAGGCCTGCTTGTGGCAAGAGGTACACTACGCTGCCGCTATCATTTTATGCGGGGGACGCAGCGAGCATGGCGGCGCACGCCCTAGTTTCATGTGTTGCGTACTGCTGACTTCGTAGCATCTGACGTACCGCTGTGAGCAGTCGAGCTGCTGTTGTGTTTATTCCTTTTGCTGTTCTCTTAAAAAGTTTAGCGTTACCTTTCTTTTTTTGTTGAAAAACTTGTATAATGTTGCATTGTGATGAACCATTGTGACCTTTGTGAGTTACACTGGGGCAATTCGAGGTAGCACTGGGGTAGTTGCACTCCGTCAGTGTTTGTTTGTTGCTGGTATTTACGAGTGATAAGTGTTATACTTTTCTTAAAAAATTGTATAATGTTGTATTGTGATGGCCTGCCATTTCCCCTCGGTGTGTTTCTTTTCTTATTCGCTCTATTTTTGTCTTTGAACGTGCTTGCTGCATATTTTTGGGTCTCTGCAGAGCTGGTAAGTGTTCTCGGTTTAAGCTTTCCGTAGGAAAAAAGCGAATGTATTGAGGAGTAGTCTTCAATAAACAATTTATGCCCGTTGACTTCTCCAGGTCACGTGTGTTGCGTAATGTCATAATCAGCTCAATAATAATAATAATAATAATAATAATAATAATAATAATAATAATAATAATTTTTATTTCTATATTATATTTATTCTGATTATATAATATAATATAATATATTATATAATATATTATATAATATTATATAATATAATATAATATAATAATAATATAAATATAATATTATAAATATAATATATTTATTCTGATTTATGTGTATCATCCACCTCAGGGTTTTTAATACTTGGACATTAATTTTGGTGTTTAAATGCTTATCTTGATTCATTTGCTTATTTTTTTTTCTTTTACAAATACTCTTTCTTTATGGCCCTCGAAACGACAACACACGGCTAACCCGGCCCTTTAGCCAAAACGTTTGGAGACCCCTGGCCTCTATTGTCACGAATGAAGGTGACGAGAGGACGAACAGCGAACTGAAAAATGAAAACTTGTGTCAAACCAAAAAAAGTTAAGAAAGAGCGCCGAGGCAGCAGAAAAGCAGGCGGCGATTCGGCAGCGTTACAGAGAGCGAGAGCTGAGACAGACTCGACAAGGTCGCGGGCGGCTGCTTTTCTACACGGCGTCACTATCTCGGAAGTTTGGCAAAGAAGGTTCGAGCGTCGCGCGCTCGGGGTGAGGATGAACTGGCACTTTCGAGAACAATAAAGCAGGACGAAAGTTACAAACGGAAGCACAATAAACGCGAATTTATAAAAGTCCGTGAGCAAGCGTTGAGCGTTGCGTTCTCGGCCCTGCGGGAGGCAATATGATTATCATCACGACGAAGGAACACGCCGATCCATTGACGCCAGTGTTTCAAACAGTTATTGGGAGCGAAATAACGCTCTTTGAGTGCGCAAACGCATAATTATAACCATTGTCTTCTTGAAGGATAATACTTCATATTAGTCGTCTCCAAGCTCTTTGATAGGAACGTTAAATTTATTCATGTGATCTCAAAAATCCTCCGGGTTGCTCCATTGAACAAAACCTTTGGGGAGCTCTCAATGTGCCTCGCAATGGTTACAGCCGAGGCTTTCGTAGCTCTTTTCAGTAGTTTTAACTGAGAATGGCAGGTGTCTTCCTTTGTTCGAGTGCGACCAGGCGCTAATTTTTCTAACATTTGACGCAATGGTTCGACTGAAGTTCGTCTCTTATGCGCACTGCATAGAAATAGAGAACAAGCGGACGGCTCTGGTCGGAGTAGGATAACACACTGAATATATAATTAATATAATACACTTTCTTTACAATGCGTTCAATTGGCATTTATTTGCTAAGATATAAATTAAAGTACGTTACGAACTATGAATACAACTCAGGAATGAAATTTCGCTAAAAGTTCGGAAGTTCGGCGAACTAGTCGAACTTTAAGGTCTAAGAAAGTTCGTGACACCCCTAGATTATACAACATCCCCCTTTATACTTTGTTCATTGTAAGACCCCAGTCATTTCTTCGTCTAGATATTCATATGTAGCTAGTGGTATCTGCTGCCCCAACAACGAAGGTCTGCAGCTGCGATTCTCCGCGAAAACACAGCTCATCGAAGTGGTAAGGCGTAAACACAAAGACATTCTCTTTAGATCCACCATGCTTACGGTACATAGTTTGTAAAAAGAAGATTGAGGATTTTTTAAGCTTTTGTCCTGAGTAGTCAACAATCTAGGACATTTATTATCTTTATACTACTAAACGAGAGCTTCTTGGTAAAAACAAAAAGGCCGCCGAGCAGTCAGCACATTAATCAACACAACTACAGGGAACAAAACAAAGGTGAAACAATAATCCATCGCAAATTTTCTTATTTTTTTCAGCAAGGAATTATTTTTTGTATTAAAGAACATCTCAACCAAACATATTGCCGTGGAAGAGCGTCATTGCACAGGTGCGATCGAATTGTGATGAAGACAACTTCAAATTCGTTTACTCCTAAAATGCTCACGTGTTCGGTTTAAGGAACTTGCACGTGCAAGCTATCAAAGTGCGCAACACCTTCGGTCAATGTATGCAAGGACGAATTAGAGCAATTTTGCTGATATGTACAGCTTAAGCGATTTTAGACGAATGTACAAAGCTAAAAAATTAACGAAGAAATCACTGCATTCCAACTGTACTTAAGTGATTTTTGTTTCTCTCCATCTGCAGTATGTGAAGGGGAAAATATTGACAGCGGCATTTATGACGGGCCTTAAGAGCTACAGCTTAAACATTTGATGTATAGGTCTAGTGATGTCGGGTAACGTGACATTAATTTCGCCGCCAAATTTACTGGGAAATTTAATTGCTGTGTCACGTGATCTCAATTTTTCCGCTAAATTTAGCGGGGAAACTGAATTGGTCTTTAAATGTCGCGACGCCAGGTCACGTGATATCAATTTTCACGCTAGATTTAACGGGTAAACTCAATTGCTGTATAGGTCACGTGACGTCAAGTTCCCCGTTAAATTTAGCGGGAAATCCATGGACCGATGGACAAAATGTTGAGCATGTCCTCTGCTTTCGCAGGTTCCGTCAGCATGCGGCCTTCCAACTGGTGCGCGTCGGCGCTGGTTCTCACGTGCGTCCTTCTCTACCTAAGCGCCGCGAAGCACGTGCGCGGGCAAAGCACGAGAGGCAAGAAGCGGGAGAAGTACTCCTACTACAACCACGAGGAAATGACGGCCTTTCTGCGCAAAGTGAGCACCAACTACCCAGAGTTCACCAAGCTCTACAGCGTCGGAAAGTCCGTCCAAAGTAAGCCACGCGTCCATCTACCACAAAAGACAAATCTACACCATTACTATACATCTTTTCACCTTAAAGACCGACCTACAGAATCGTCTTCTGCCGGGCAGAAAACTGGATCTCCGTTTCCTTCTCTCCATTCCCTCTCGCACTCTTCTCTCCTCTCCCCACGGGAGCGGGTCCCTAAGCTACTCCCAGGAGAAAGAAGGAGGGGCTCCATCTTTTTCGAATGGCACGAAGGAATTGAGAAAGAGCTTCCGCCTTTCTGGCTGCTCGTCGGCCTTTAAGTCAAGACGCAGCCGACGCTGCGAGCCGATGACACCAATCAAACAGCGTCAAAAGTGGAACGTCATGGTGTTCATCAAGTGTCGTATACGTATTCTATCATCGGCGAATCAATCACGTACAGGAAAGACTCAGTGACTTGCGCTTTTCACGCTGTTCGATTGGTTCCATCAACTCGTAGCATCAGCTGCGTCTGAACTTAGTGAAAGTATAGGGGTATATACCTTAAAAAATCATTCTAAGCAGAATTCTTTTTTTCTTTTTTTTTTTGGGGGGGGAGGGGGGCAATAAATTTTAATGCAATCGCTTGTGTACCGACACTCCGTTTCCGCTGAGAACGCCATTCTTTGTCACCCTGGTTCCGCTATCACTTACGTCAACCAACGACGACAATATCAACATTTGGCTGGGTCTCGTAGTTCCAACTGACTGGAAGCGAGGTCCAGCCCAACGCTGCGGTAGCACTCGTCTCCAATCTATGACCCGCGCTGACCGCCAGTATATGCCTTAAAAATTCAGTACACTATGGCTTTCAATTTACAGTCGCCGTCAGCTAAACAAACGTGGGGCGTAGCTTATTATGTTTACGCTTCTTGCTTTGTGATTGGTTGTCTGGCAGTCTTATCGGCAAGTGCTGTACTCTGATTGGCTGAGGAGCGGTAATGAGATGCCCGGGACCCACCACCCCCCGTCGATTCTTTAGCTGTCGGCAACTATAGGTCGTTTTGCCTCGGGCAGTTAGTTCAGTAATATCCCGTCTTTAAAAGGGCGCACCATCTTGTAGCGGCTGCGCAAATTATCCTGGTCCGCCATTGCTTGGGTGCGTACTCTGGGCATGCATTAGGCGGGAGCGCCAATCGTGCGCCTCGTGCCCAAGAAATGGCGACGGCCGCCAATGTTGCTCGATGAACTTTGGAAGAGGGTCTGTTGCCGAGAGTGCTTTTGGCTATCTTTCAATATCAAAGGTTCAGCTGCGATTCACCAGGTCCTGCTTGACCGAAAGGGGCACTAAAGTGCTTTTTGAGATCCTCGTTTTATGGTCATCATTCAATCTACGAGCTCTAAGCAACCTAATAAATAGAAACGCAATTACATTCATGCGAGACCGATTTTCATAATTGAAAAGTGATCAAAGTTCCCGGCACTTATCACTTTTTAATACGCAAATCGGCCGGGCGTGAGTGTAATTGCCGTTTTTTTAGGGAGCTTAGAGCTCGCAGATTGAATTATGGCAATAAAACGAGGATCTCAAAAGGCACTTTAATTAGTGCCCCTTTAAAGAAATGATTTCCGAGTTTTAGACCTTGACGGTGGCAGCTTGCTTCTTTCTGCAGGAGAATATTCGATCTGCTCTAAAATTTTAGTGGGTATAAGGTCGTCAAACCACAATCACTCATGATGAAAGACACTGTTTCATTGACGTCTTTAAGATGAGTTATCGTAAGGTTGTCAACGCAGCGGTTCATTCGCCGCTGCTTGTAGGCACTGTTTGCTTTCATAATTTCTCCCGGGTAAAGTCGCTCTCAAGGTCTTTTTTTCTGTTGGCTTTCTATCATACATCGCCCATTACAAAAACGCAATTAGATACTAAAAAAAAACGAAGGATAGACCAATCTGCAATAGATACTATTTTATGACATTACCACTTCTTGACGAGTAATGAAGCCAATACAGTTGGTGGCAGGCTAAGAATAAGGTGGAAGCTCCTTTCATCTCTTTCCACTTAAAAAGAGCGAACGCTGGCTAGGAGGTCGCCTCCTTTCCAGCGTTCACTCTGCCAAATGGGAAAGAGACGGGAGAAGCTTCCACTTTACTCTTAACCAGTCAACGACTACAGTGTGTGCATAAGTGTACCGTTGATTGTCAAGTATTTTTGCTGCTTTGTGCGTATTGTTTAATCCTACGACAATGTACCATATCTAGGCTTAGTGTTTCTCGTGTACAAACTATGATAAATATTATTAGAATGTTATGCGAAATAATTTGAAGTAGCCTTGCAACCCTGGTCGCACCATTCGCTCTAGTTATTTGCGCCTTTGTTGACTCGCTTCTGTCTTTCCAGACCGGGACCTCTGGGTTCTCCTCATCACCAAAGAGCCTCGTGAAGAGACGCTGCTTAAACCCAACGTCAAATACGTGGCCAACATGCACGGCAATGAGGTAAGAACGCTACAGGCGTACCGAGCGGAGCGCATCTTATTATTTCCCAATCACTTAACGAACTACGGGTTAACGTATACGTTGGTTGCTAATGGGAAAACAATGTCGTATATGGGTAAAGCCTCTTAGTATTTTTACGGAAACGCCGGTGCTGCCTACGTGGCGTTTTATTGCGGGCAGCCCCAGAGAGAAAGTTCATACATTTCTTTTTTTAATTTCTTACGTTGATTGCTGGCTGACGTTGCCGAATCGTTGCTATTATTTTGTACCACCTGTATTTTAAATAACGACAGAATAATTATTGATGGGGTTTATACTAAGAAATTACAATCTGCTGTACAACACGTTAACCGCGATTTGAAAACAAATGAACTGAGTCGCGTTTCTTATTTTGTTTTGGAAATGGATCATGAAACGTAGAGGCTGAGTTTATAAAAAATATCGAATATTGCGGGCGTGGCATAGTACTCGCGGGGCGTTTTACTCTGGAAAGTATATTCACAAGTGATTGTCGTATATGGAAGCCATGCAAGCTTCAAGAATATCGCTCCAAAGGCACAAGACAAAGGACTTTCCCTTCCTACAAAGACAGGGGGATCAGTGGCCGAGTGGGCTGAAGCGCACACCCAGCTAGACGCGCGTGGAGCGAAAGCTCGCGCTGCAGAACGCAGGGATCCTGGGTTCGAGCCCCACCCCTGCCCGTTTCGATCTGGATGAGCATCGTACCGGCGTGCGGTCGTGTATCACTACTGCGTGGTGCGCGTTAAAGACCCCAGGCTAGCGGTTGTACCGCACTGGCTAAATTGCTCATCTACAGCGAGTGACTCGTCGCAACTTTAAATGGCTGACCAACTACACGCTGTATAAATATCCCCACAACCCTACAAAGACACCGAAGCGACTGCATTTTTCGGACTACAGGCAGGGCCCTGTGTATAGTCCGTGTGACCAAGGTTCGGCTAAATAAATAAAAAAAGTTTTTCCTTACATAGTTTACACTCCGTGCATAGACTCACTCCAGGTGCATACTACTCTAGTGAAACGATTATCCCTCACCATGGCCCATTTTCTGGGACATTCTGTATAATTAAAAAAAAACATCAATGAAAAATCAAACTTCTAGTTTATTTGCGATTTATGATACGCAGGCAATTACATTCATCGGGAACATTAAGATCTCTTGTCAAGAAAAGCAGAAATTGATAATTTTGTGAATGTGTCCCACAGGATTCACTGCAACAAAATTGGTAGAGTCGTGAAATAAAAACCATACGCGTCCGGTAGTTGAATTACAGCTTATTGATATTTTATGACTGATAGCTAATATAGCCCCGAGGAACATTGCGACGTTTTTTGTTCTGTTGAAATTCTCATTTTATTGCATGCACCCAGGCTTTGATATCCAAGTAAGTTGGGGATGAACACACCTTGGCACATGCCTGCTTTATTAGCGCACAAATAAGCTTGTAGCATACAGAAGTCAGTATTAACATATTCTGTCATTAACAAAAGCATCACGCCCCTTCATAATGACCCATGTTAAAAACAAAACAAAAAAACTAATCCTCATATAGACCGAACCTGTAAACAGTCCACACCGCGTACAATTTCAACTTTTATACATGCATAGTTCGCAAACTATAGTCATCAAAATACGATGTAAAGTTCCTCACTCTAAGTGATATATGCAGATTCGTTTAAGGGACCGCAAACAGACCATCCACTTGGTTGAAGAGTATACGCGAATCAGATGGGGGAAGATGTTACTCTTGCTTCTGCTCATGTAGTAAAACTTCGTCTATTCTCACTCGTCCTGAACAAAATACAAGTCACTAGTCTGATATACTGAAAGAGCACAACAGATGTTCTTGTCCTGCCATCACTAACTGTTTTTTTTTAATAACTCATATTGTTGTTGTTGTTGTTTTCTTCTTTTGGTTTGTTGCGAATTTGCGTGAATTTGGAAAGAAATATGTTACCGGTCGTTTGCTACCGTCGAATTCTCTCAGAATCGACGAAAACAACCCAACACGTAACGAGCTTAGTCAACGCACCTATACCTTTAATGGTTAGGAAAAACTATGGCTTAACCGGCGCTTCGTTAAATACTTTGATTATTAAAAGATTATTTAATGATTTTTCACTTTTGTTGCGCAACTGTTTATGGGCGAAATCCCGGTTATAATCGAGCCTGCGTTCGCACGAATAGAACTACTTTTCAAAAGAACGCACTTGTGTTTTGTGTCTTGGGCTACAATTATGATATACCCAAACTACAAATTCGGAAGAACTCGAACATGCAGGGCCATTCGCATGTTTAGGAAAGTAACACCTTTACGCAGTATTTGACTTTGTTTTGCTCGAATAGCTTTGGCTGAAATGTTGGACTTCTGATGAGACGGAGGGTACCCGGGGCTGCTAAACTATTGATAGTATCAATACTATCCATAGTGGAATGAAACCTTCAGTACCGATAGTGAATAAAAAAATATCGATAGTACCAGACTATCATAAAACTATCGATAGCATACTATCAGGCTAGTCGACTATCGAAAACACTATCGATAGCCAACTACCATTAACGTATTGATAGTATTTTGTTAAATGACAAAGAACGTCAAGAGTCCATTCAGGAAATGTCGTGAAGCTCGAAGAAAAACTTAACTGCTACTTGGGAATTTCGCATAATTATTGAGGAACAACCTAAGGCCTATTGGAAAACAATCGGATCATGATAGAAATCATTCTTAGAAACTATTGACAATAAACTTGTCACAACCAAGAAACAAATCGAGAAGATTCTTCCGGGTGTGACGTTGAAAAGGGTGGACCACTGACCGAGCGATGGGTCCACGCTCTGGTAGAGAGTCTGACCAATGAAGAGAGACAGAGATGTAGCTCGGAGCACAAAGAAGCTTTAATATAGTTGGTAGGCAGAAAGCTAATTGCGATATATACACACTGCACAAATGGCTTCGGTAATATTGGATAGAACACTTACGAAAATAGGGTTTACAAATCAAGGTTTAGGAAGGCTTATACAGTTACTAATGAAGATGTTACGTTTAACCGAATCAAAAGGTGCTCATTAAAGAAGTAACAGCGAGTGCGGAAAGTCTCATCTGGCGAGTCGATGGTTGCCGTCTCCCTGAGCGGTCCGTCCAAGGTTGAGGAGTTCCGGCGGTCGGCTGGCTCACTATGGGCGGGGCCCCTGGCCTCGCACCCACTTCTTCAGCTGACACGCTCACACACAGCGGAACTCCGTCCTGTACTTGGCGAGAGGACGTCGACAGTGGTCTCGTCGCCCCGCTCGACGTCGCGATGCGTCCGTTTGCCTCAGAGTCTCGTCTCGCACTCCCCTTTGTTCCTCGCAATTCCCCTTCCCCAGACGGTCATTGCCCTGCGGATCTGCACTTTGACCCTGAAATCCGTCTGCCCTCTAAACCCACACATCTGCGGTCGATGGCCTCGGGAGTAACCCGAGCCTACGGCAAGGCAGCCAAGAAGCGGGGGCCACACGCGTTAGCTGCACTGAGCCCGGCTGGGCGAGGGTGAGGGGAAGGCAACCACCGAGCGAGGTGCCGAAAAACACTTCCCGCACGCGTCGGAGAATTTGAAGATGGGGAAGACTCCGGGACACCAGGTGGCCGCTCAAGTCGACAGACACTCGTCCCCGACCTTTGTACATTATCCTTGCCGTTTTATGTGACAAAGCTATTGGAAAAACTATCGATTTACTATAGGAAAACTACGAATAAAAGCTATCAACTTAATAGATTGTTAAAGTTTTTGTTTTGTCTTTTTAGATTGCTTTGCGGAGTGCGTCATTTGATTTTGATAGGCAGTGCTTTATCAAGAAAATGGAAATCCCTCAGTCGCTCCTAATGAGTAAAACTACCTGACGCAGAAATTCGGAATCCTGCTTGAATATGATGCTAGCGGCGGGGGTCAGAGGCGCAACTATGGGGACGTGGCTTTACCCGAATACAAAAATACGTGTGGGGTTTTCTTAGAACCAATAGTGGTTGAGAAGAAAGAAAGGAAACAATGTTGCCTTTCGCATTTTCAAGATCTTTTTCACAAAAATACTGAAAAACCCTTTATTTCCGCGGCCCCAATGTTTCGCAAATCGGTCACAGAGGACACAATCGCCGCCACTAAGTTTCGCGACTTCCAGACGCCTGCATTGAAACTCTCCAGGATCGTAAATTTTGCGTGCCCTTAAATTTTCCTAATATTTCAATTCGCGAAATTCGGCAAAAAATGAAGGGGTCGTGAACATTAAGGGTTTTACAGTAGTGCCTTATTGCCAACAATATCTATGTTTGGATCACAGGAAACTTCCATTTTTATCTTATATTTTTCATCCAGTTAACGGTATGTTCACAAACTGATTGTATTTGAAGAATGGAAGAAAAACAACAGTAATAAACTAACGATGTTGGGTCGATATTATCTTTTTATAAGGTAATGTTCAATTTGATTTCTCCACAACAATATCTCACTTACAAAAATATAAAAATAAAAATATTTTTTTATTGATTATGTGACGGCTCCTATCTTTTGAAGCTGTATTTTATACCAACAGATAAATCTTTTACCAGCCGTTAATAAAATCTGCCAAAATAGAGCCGAACAAAAAGTGTCAACATATTACGGCAAACAAGCCTAACTGCTTTTGTCAACAGCCAATTTCCGATTGTCGGGAATTCGCTATAAATTGATATCAGTAGAAAAAATCCCCAGCAGAGTGCTAATTTTCACATGTGAAGGGTCAAGGTTATGAAAAGTAATATATGACAATTAAATCATAGAGGAAACACAAGCGTTAAACAAGCTTGTGAAAAACCCTGATGCTAAATGCTTTTAGCCAGTGTTTTCCCTAGTTCCAAGACGAAGAAAAATACTGAATATACTTTTTAGTTTTACAAATGAGGGCACACAAATGTGTGAAGCCTGATATCTAAACCCCTTGAATATACAAAATACGTGCAAAGGGAAAATGAGCTAAATGGCATTTTTAAATGTAAACATATTCGACAGAGATCTGTCTGGTTAGGAAAATAATAGACTGACTGAAAAAAGTTTAACTCTAACCAAGTTTGAATAAAAACAAAATACCCTACGTTTCGGGACCAGCTATGTCCCTTGGTCACGGGTGACTAGGGTTGGGCGAATATTCTTAGTCGTCTTCATCTATATCATCTTAATAATCTTCAACTTCGTCTTCATCGAGAATATCCAGCGGTGGAACCCGGTTCGGAAGGTTGCGCCCCTATTTTTCTCTGAATCGACGAAGCCCTGAGACGCATACGCTTGGGAGAGTGCCCGATGATCTGTTGACGTTTTCTTTTGTTGCATGGATATACCAGGATTCCAGGCGCAGACGTCTACGCCAGTGTTTTTCGTGGCCACAATCTCGCTCTTGTCGAAGGGCGAGAAATTAATTTACTGTAGAATTATAAATTATCGGGCAGCCGGGAGATGGGGGTGGGAGGTAGTAGGGGATCCAGCGCTGGTGGCTGGCACGGCGCGGTGTCCGGCGATCAAGGCAATCGCTGGGGGCAATCCCCAAGGATGTGTGTGTGTAAGCGTTGTTATATTGGAGGAGCGGAGTAAAGTTGATGTCTTTTCGGCTTCGGTCCCATTGGCTGGCACGCGTCGACTGGCCGCTGCGCGTCAGTTTCAACAACCACTCACCCCATGGCGCTGCGTTCCGTCCGCGCGCACAGAGCGTCCAAGGTCAGCGCGCCCAGGAGAGCGCGCGCGCTGACCGGCGACGAAAAGTACGCAGCAGACGACATAAGGGAGCGGACGGGCGGCTTGCATGCTTTCGCATTCTCAACTCATAAGAAGTGCTTAGGTGCACCTCGAGCATTTTAGTGAGGGCGATATGAAGAAAACAGCATAGCCAAAACAGATAACATCAACAACAAATTTACTCATATATCAAGCACCACACTAGCTTCGAAGCTGAAACACGTCAAAAACGCCATTCATATTAGCTTACAAAAAGCAAACATATGACAAAGCCATCGACGGAGGGCTGACGTGAATGTCCCCGTATACCTCAAAATAAAAAAGAAATGCTTCTGTAATCTCTTTTTTTGTTCTTTGTTGTTTATTTTTTTAAACAACAACAAGAGAGATTATAGACCGACACGCGGAGCGACTTTGTTTACCAACACGGCCGGAAGGCCGCGCATGCGCGGTATCTATGTGGGCAAAAGCAGCCCGGCTCTCCGTGTTTTCGCCATTGCGTTCTATGGCGTGCGCTCGTTGTTGACGTTGTAGGGACGCTTGTATCTTTATTTGTGCGTCGCATTTCCTGACAACGTATGTCGCATGCTATGCCCGACTATTTGAGCTCGCTACTCGATCCTGAACGGCACCCTTATCGAAACAAACTGTGCGTGGACGGCATTGCCTACGAGGATCCGTACGCCGTAAACAAGGCTTGCTGGACTTCCGACGTAAAGTTGCTGCTTCCGAAGTCGACGGCTCACGTCGTCGTTTATTTAGTTTTTTCGCCAAGCCAGTTCACGGCCGACACGGTGCAGGTGTACAAGTCTCTCGAGGCCTACGATTACTTCGAGTCGGGTCCTGCAATGCCGGCGGGACCAACAGATTGTGGGTCTGCGGAAGTGTATTTATTAATTGATTAAATACACACAGCGTCTTCAAGTCAAGGTATGATCTTTTTCCTATCCTCATGACCACAAGGCATGAGAAGCAGTAACGATTTGCCCGTTCTGCAGTCTTGGCGGTAACACGTTACAAGTAACGGCGTTGCCGGTAACGCGTTATTTTTTCAGTAACGTAGTACCCTACTCGTTCCGTTTTCGACACAGTAACGAGTAACGTACTTACGTTACTATTTCATGTAACGTAGTTATGTTACTCGTTACTACTTCCCAAGTCTTAAAGAAATTGCACTTCAATTTTTTCCGTGTTTTAGGCGTCAAGCCATGTTTTTCTTTGCGTTTTTTCTCGTGAGTATTTAGGTGAAACCGTAAAAAGAGATAAAGTAATTATGTTGAGTTTCAGCATGAGCATAATGTTTCTTGATATATGACCTGTATCGTCAAAACCATAAAATGTGTTAAATCATAATTTAAAAAAGTAACGCAGAAGTATATACGTGCGTTACTTTTTATCGGTAGCGGTAACGCGTTCCTTTTATTTTTAGGTAACGTAGCTCAGTAACGCGTACCTTTTATTTGCAAGTAACGAGTAACGTATTTCGTTACTTTTTTCGGTAACGCCTACAACACTGCCGTTCTGTCGCCGATCCCCTCCTGCTGGGTAGCACGGGCGTAGCGAGCCTCCGACGAGAGCTTGGCCGATGCTTTGTGCGCGAACACCATGGGAACAAAATCCGGGTGGTCTCGATCAGACGACAGTTTCCCTGCCCATAAGCGAGCCTCGGGACGGAGATTGAAATGAAAGCCGCACTTGCCTTCGAGAAAGTGCTTCCCGCACGAATGGTCGTCCTCGCGAGGCGACCGTCCTTTCGATCCACGGATATCATCCACCTTCTATGCCTTTCAGAGTCTGCCGGGAACTTGTGGAAACTCACTCTGCTACTTTTCTTGTACATTTCGGTGCAGTTAACGGCAACACAGCTTCGCGGCATGCTGAAATGCTATAACGCCCATGCGAAACGTGCGCGCTTTCGTCCACACCCCCGGCTCCGGCGCGATCGCAGCGCCGCCGCAGCTCCGTGACGTCAAGCCCGCGTGTCGGTCTATAGAAGCATCTTTTTTTATTTCCAGTTTG
Source organism: Ixodes ricinus (assembly GCA_037355805.1). NCBI lineage: Eukaryota > Metazoa > Arthropoda > Arachnida > Ixodida > Ixodidae > Ixodes > Ixodes ricinus. The sequence goes on from JAZHYW010018018.1 coordinate 84,291, forward strand.
AGGGACCTATCAGATGAAGAGGTTTGCTTTTCGCAAGCTAATATGAATGGCGATTTTGACGTGTTTCAGATCCGAAGCTAGGGCGGTGCTTGATAGATGATTAGGTGGTTGTTAATGTTATATGTTTTGGCTACGTTGTTTTCTTTATATCTTCTTCACTAATAAAACTTTAGTTGCGAGTACAGCTTCGTCCTGTCGTGCGTTTCATCCGCCTTCGTCATTTGAGCTGTTTTCGTCATGTAAAACGTTTAGCAACTCACCCAACTCGCTAAAGTTAGTATACGTATGTTTAGTAATGCAGGAACTAAGAAATTTAATTTTTGATTTTCCATAATTTGGGAACATGGGCGTTTTTCTTTTCTAGCATTACTCAATGCACGATTTGACAAAGGAGCTTCGTCCCCTTGTCAAAGGTTTTCTTTTTGTAATGTTTGCCTTAGCTTAGTGTAAGATATATAGAGGGTTATAGGAAGATATAGATATGATGAAAAGACGTAAAGGGTAGCCCAAACCAATCGTTGTAGTAAATGGAGTGAGCAATAGATGATAATGTGTCACAAAAGTATGGGGGAATCCACTGTACCCCACACTTAAGCCCGGTTCAGACACTTGCGTTTGAGTGCGTTTGACATGCGTTGCGTCGAGAACCGAAAGCGAGTCACCGGCACATCTGTGCTTCGTATGAGGCGTGGAATCCAATTCAAGGAATCATCTTGGCGCGCGATATAAGCAGCAGGGATGTCCTGGTTTCTCGCTGCCGCAACGCAGTCAAACGCAGTCAAACGCAACTGTCTGAACCAGGGTTTAGCCTCCAAGTTGCCGACGCACAATTAACAACCCTAAAGCCTCTGGGTTACAATGCTCATATTAGGGCGCCTCAATGTCCTTCTGTTTAGGGTGATGCCACCGTTAGTAGTACCTAATGCCGACAGCACGCGCTCACGGGTAAAATACAAAAAAGCGACGAAAACAAAATGTCGCCATAGCACAGTTAGTGCCACAAACGCGTGCAGAAACACGCACTTTCACGCGCTTCTCAGCAAAACAGAAAAAGAAAAGTGTGGGAAAAAAGGGCCAGGTGTCTCCATCCTAAGCAAAGCGCACATGAAGGGACCCTAGCTCATATATCATACAAATGACAGCCCGCAAACACGAGTCATCGCAATATCGTGGTTCGAATGCCGCCTGCCCAAGTTCCTCCTCGACCTCGTTGTCATACGGCATTCGAAGCACAGATCTCGTGGTGACTAGGCGTTCAAATATGTTTGCAGACTGCCTTTTGCTTGATGTGTAAGCAGTGTGACCCCGGCTTGAAGCCGGGGTCACACTACTTATGTACATCATGCAAAAGCAGTCTGGAGACACTGTCTGATACGGATTTCTTCTTCTATGACACTCCTCTCTGAAGACATCTTCGAAGCATGTCTGAAGCAAACAAGCTTTGAGCATGCTTCAGGCGGGTCCGCAGATTATTTCGTCATCGTGGCTTGTGTATAATGTGCGAGCAGTTTGACCGGGAATTCACTGAAAGCTATCGAAACCCTTAAGGAATCGACGTGATCCAGTTTCATTTGTTCCATTCGATGACGTACGTGGCCGGGGCGCTTTTCGCAGGCCGTGGGCCGCCAGCTGATGGTGTACCTGATCCTGCACCTGCTCACCCGGTACAATACGGACGCGCACGTGCGCAACCTGCTGGACAACACGCGCATCCACATCATGCCCAGCATGAACCCGGACGGCTACGAGATCTCCAAGGAGGGCGACTGCGTGGGCACGTACGGACGGTGCGTATTGAGCCATGACATCTTCGCGGTTGCTTGCCTTGTAAGGGCTATAGTTCACGCATTTGCGTTTCAGGGGGATCATCGATTGCATCGTACAACCACTATAGGGATCGCTCGCGACGAGAGAACACCGGGGAGCTTAGATTGAACAGAGCATGCAACTCAAACCGCGGGAAGCGTTTGCCATTTATTGGTGGACGCCTCCTGCGGAGATTGGTCGCAAGTGCGCATGCGTTGTTGCGTGGCGAGGAGGGAAACAGGCGGAAAGGCGGAGGCACTTGCCCAGACTATGGACGCTTTCCTCCGCCACCTCGCAGCTCGAATTGCAAGCGCGCCCCATAAGGCACCTGACCCCAATAGAGCGGTTGGAAACTCTCCGGAACGATTGATAAGCTCTTTAGAGAACACACTTAGAGTAACTGTATATGCTCCGCTTGCGGAGCAGAGTACCGCAATGGTGCCATTCTGGAGCCACGCACTGCGGGAAGCCACGGTCGGTTTTTGCAGGGGCCCGAAGGCGCAGACGCGAGGCGGCGTGCTGTGGCGTGCTGCGGCGCGCTGCGGAAGGAAAATAGTGCGGCGTGCGGCGACGGGCCGCACATGCGCCGTGATCGTTGTCCCATTGTTTCCTGTTTCCCTCTCGATTGCAAAAAGTGCACCCGCGGGTCCCGCGCGACGCGTGTGAAGTGAAGTCAAGTCACTGTTGCTAGGACGCAGATAGCGTCAAGAGCCCGCGCTGTCTGCTTAACTTTTAGAGGACCTCGCAAATTCTTGCGTTCTTGGGAGTTGGTGATCTCCTTCCCATACGAAAAAGCCAGACGAGGCGGCGTCTCACATCGTGTTTCGCCGTCGGAATCTGGTACAAGCTCTTGCCGCTGTCCGCGTGATTTCTGCACTTCGTAACACTACAGCCTGTTAGTTTCACGGGGCTCTTTCTACGCGCATGCAAAATTTATTACGGTAAACGACACAGCGGCTGACGAAAACGCCGTCCCCCGCTTTCAAACGAGGACTCGCCGACTAGCCAGGATGGCCGGATGTGCCGGTCGCGTATCGGTATCCCGTATCATTCCGCGAGAGCCGCAGGTGCGAGCAACGCGATCGTCGTCCGTGTCGTCTGCTTCCCAGACTTTGAAAGCGATGTCCCGAAACATCGCTCGCGTTATAAACAAGCGGGATTGTACTGTACCCAGTTGATACACATAATGTTCAATGACTTAGGAAGCTCTCGGTTCGTTTGATTTTGGTCTAGGATCTACATTTCGCGAACGCAAAGCAGAAAATATGTTCCCCCCAAAACGCGGCGCTCTGGAAGGCCGCTTTCCCGCACGAAGCTCGGATCCAGTTCTGCCCACGTGACCACTCTTACGCCAGTACAGAGATGGCGGCGAAAGGAAAAGGAACGCGGTACTCTGGCTCTGCAAGCAGAGCCTATACAGTTACTCTAAACACACTGACATGCTGGCGCCATCTGTCGGCACTTCAAATCTGTGCATGACTCAGTGTTGCGGAGTGGGCACCCCCATTCCATTCCAATTCCATTCCGGGGAATTAGAGTTTTCGATAATTGCATTCCTTTCAACTCCTAGGAATGGGGAAACTGGGCCCAATCCAACTCCTGAAATGGCTAAATCATTCCATTTCATTCCTCTATTTCTTTAACGTTAAAAGTGTCACTTGACAACTGCATTGCGTTGCAGGGTTGGGCAGAAATATTCAAAAATGTATTGGAAATACAAATATTGCGATAGATAAGAATAGTTTCTAAAACTCAAGTCTCAAGTCTCAAATATATCTGTAAAAATGTATCGCGATGCGTATTGGAAATACATTTTAACAAGAGGCAAAAAGTTTGTGGAAATACAAATACAAGAATACATTTTAGGGAGGGCCGAAATATAAGCACTGATAATGCAATACATTTTTTCAAATTTCTTTGAGACGCCAACTGAGATAAGGCTTTAAGTTTAAAAGAGAATTTTTTGTTTGTCCCGAAATTATTTTTCCGCAGGCTTCGCACTTCGCCTTGAAGGTAGTGGTTCCGGGAAAGTCTTCAATGGGTTCAGAAAACGTTCCATCAAGGATTGACCGCGGTCCCTTCACTGGCATCCTGTCTGTCTGACCAGTGATGCGAAAAGACTTCGACCTCTAAATAAACTCCATCCAAACATCACCACTTCCCTGTCCAATATCGGCGCCCCTGTCAGCACATATCACATGACGTCCCGGTGGGATGAACTAGTATTCTTGTATCTCTAGCTGTCTTCTTGAACATAAAACTAAGGAAACTTCACCCACGCTGCTGTATGAAAAGACAATACGTACTTTCGTTGTAGGTGACCTCGTTGAAGAACATGCAGGCAGTTGCATTTGGAATTTTCGAGAAAAGTGGACCACCTGAAGCATCCTGAAGCACATGTCTTATCTCCTGTTACTTTTGAAAAATCGATACGGTGGCATCCCTGTTGTGACGGTCCTACCTGCCGACTTTCGGTCTCCAACGCATGAATGGCAGTCCTCAAGTTTCGCCTAGCATCATTGAAACAGAGATCTTGTGGATTGCGACCTGATGTTAGCCGGCACAGGTGCGAGCTCTCCGAGAAACAGCGCGCTCGTGACGAGTCGCAGGTATACGAAGTCTGGGTCGGCACAGCGAGGCCACGTCTGTCCTCCTTCCTGGGTATCGGATCACCAGAGCAGCGGGTCACGTTCACGTGGTCTGATGGCTTACCCTTGAGCCGTGCCATATTACAGGCGCAGACGCATTCGGATATGTGTTGAACTTCAGTGGTGAAAGGCGCCACCGCCGCCCCCCCCCTCCCCCTTTGTTCTTTGCTTTTACGTTTTTCTGTATTGCATTTGTTTGCGAATATGTCTGTTAGGGCTCTACGCGGTTTCGCAGTTTTCCGCTCATTTTATTTATGAACAACTGACTCGCTGACTGGCTCGCATAGCTGAACGTAAATAAATAAATGAATAAAAGTATACAGAACCGGGCCCATTCCATTCCCATTCCATTCCGGGCAAGAGGCATCTAATTCCATTCCCATTCCATTCCCCTCAACGCTGCCGCCATTCCATTCCCATTCCATTCCGGGGTCGCAAAAATGCGGAATGATTCCGGAATCGTTCCAGCTCCGGAGTGGCAACTCCGCAACACTGCTATAGTCCGAAGGTTTTGCAGCATTTGCGAGATCCAATCTACACACTGAGAAATGGTCAATCATCACATTGTCATAGTTGGCTTCACGCCCACGGTGAAAGAATGTCGTTTAAAATATAGGCAGATCAGAAGTGTTCCAGGGTTGCCCGATATATGACTCCAGTGTCTTATCTCGTCGTAAGCGGTTGTAACGCACAGTCAATCCCACAAAAAACGCAATGGCGTCAAACAGCCAGTAGGTCTCCAGTTCGTGTCCCAAAAGGAAGATCTGCTACCACTCAATTGTGATATCCTGGGATCTCGTGAAAGTGCATCCTAGAGGCAGAATCAGAAAATATTTTTTTCAAAGTTTAACAAACGTGTGGTTGCAGAAGAAAAGGCGGGCTCGATATGCTCAAAACGGGGTGAAGGCCCTTGTGACTGTCATTCTGTTCTAAAAATCCTTCGAGACGAATTTATCGAATCGATGGGAAGTTAGGTCGACTAAATTTATCTTGTTTCCAGTGGTCAAGGGTGGGAAAACTGCCACGTGAGAACAAGTGCAAATTCGTGCTGCAAGGCGTTATTGGACGCACGTGACTACGGTCGACCACAGAGGTCGGCAAGGGAATTGCCTAAGCTGCCACAGAAACAAAACAAGATAGCATGTTATTCAAAAAAGAAACAGAAAAAAACGCACATTGCATACACTTTTGATATTTCAGTGGTGCAACAATGAAGCTGTTTTGCCTCGTAAGATGCGGCATCTTGCACGCATTGTCATCCGCAACGTGTGGTGCCGAGAGCAGTTATGCGCAAAACAAGCAGGAAGTCGTGTACCTTGAACGCAAACCCGTTGCGCTATCTCGATGTGCTCGGAAAGTGTTTCTGTTTTTTCTTCTGGCGCTTGCTACTACTCTGTGTGTCTTCAGACGTTAATTGCGTAGTTCATTCTTTGTTGGCAGCAGAAGTTGGGTAAGGAGAAGGCATGTTTACTCGAGTCTTTGTTCAACGGAGTACTACGAACGAAGCGTATATCTATTGCTTACCGAGGTTAAGTCAATAGTTACTTCATTTAGTCTGCCATTATAGCAACTTCTTTTTATCCTTCAGGTGCCCACATACTGAGTATTACTTTAAAACCCAGTTGCCGGTAGGCTTGGTTGTGGGTCTAAGATTACTTCGATGTAGTTGCGTTGTCTAACACTGCGAACTTCCAAGGTTTTCTACTGAAATTGTTTAGACATTTAAATAAAACAATATTGCAGGATGGCTTTTCGTGTCGAGCCATTTCTATTTTAATCATGCATGTTCGTTAATGCTTTGGATTAGATTCAACAAAATATGCTATAGAACGTAGATCTTGCAAGTCGATAGGCTCGGAGGCGAACACATACTTTACCCTGTGTTACTAATTCAACAAAAAGAAAGAGGACAATAAGCACTCTCTCAAAGGCATAAAATAAATTCTATGCGCTTGTAGGGTTTGTAGTAAACGGTAGACAGTTTTACCTGTTTATTTTTTGTTGTCTTATGGAATTTTCTTTTGTGTATAGCGCAGGTGTGTTGCCTTATGGTGTGCCTAGGCTACACTCTAAAAAATGCCCATTCATCTACTTTTTTGCACAACACTGGGAGAGCCAACCACCGCAACTTACGGAGGCAGCTCAGTGAATGATGATGCCGAAACATATGTTTATACCAAAAAACAAACGCAGTCTGAGTTGTGATATTAAGCAATGGAAAACGTCACGCTTGCATTGCTTAATGTCACAACTCAGGTTACATTTTTTCATCTAAACATATGTTTCGGCATTGTCATCCGCTGAGCTGCCTCCGTAAGTTGCGGTGATTAGCTCTCCGAGTGTTGTGCGAAAAAGTAGACGCAAAAACTTCTTTCTAGAGTGTACCCGGAAGATTTGGTCGTAAATCAAGGGCACGTATTTAACTGACCAGATGTTTAGGTTACATGCTCATGCTGAACGTTAGTTGGATTGTTAGATGTACAAATGCATGTACAAGATGTCATTGATTATTTTTAAGACACGCAGAAGACCGATTAGTTTAATGTTTTATACAGTCGTGACAGTAAAATCAGTAGCATAAGTTGTGCGCGTAATCTTCACTTAAAGGTGTCTTATTAAAGCGAAAAACATGCAAGGGTATAGTGTGCAAATAGTGTGGCAAGACGCGGAGCTTTATTGGACTATTTTTGCTAAAACCGTCTAAAAGTAAAAAAGAATGCTGTGCGGCAAATGGAAACAAATGGTTATCATTATTGTTCACCACCGTCGGTAATGTTCAATGGGTTCTGTAAAAATGTACCAAATTAAAAAAAAACTTTCAACCTTTTCACTCTGGTGAAGACGGAAAAGCAGCGGAGCTGTAGCTTCTATTCTCGGCGGTGGCTTTCCAGGCGAGCAATCTGCTCTTCTTTCGCAAGGAATCTGAAGCGCTCGACGAAGTGGAACTAGAGGCGATAGCGGCCTCGCGGCGGTTGCGGAACCATTCGCGCTGCTGCGCACATCGCCGTCGCTCAGAGATGATGACAGCGAACTCTGGACAGCTACCGCCATCTATAAGCGACGGCGGCAACCAGCCGGTTGTCTGGTTGCCGCCGTCGCTCATAGATGGCGGTAGCTGTCCAGAGTTCGGTGTCATGATTTCTTTGCAGGTGGACACGATCCTGGGGAAACTAGCCCTTAACGGCTCCGCTGTAATATAAATAACACACACGTGCACTACTTACGCAGGAACAACGTCCGCGGAGTGGACTTGAACCGCAACTTTCCGGACCACTTCCAGACTCAGACGGAGGTCGAGCAGCCGGAAACCACGGCAGTGCGTCGCTGGATCCACCAGATACATTTCGTGCTCTCGGGAAACTTCCACGGTGGGGCCGTGGTCGCCTCCTACCCCTTCGACAACTTGCCAAACGCCAGTAAGGCAGGGAAAAAAAACCTCCTTAGTCAGCTTGTCCGGTAATCAGAGTGACGAATCTCGAATCACAAAAAGAAAATTTGATTTCAAATCACAAAACTGATTTCAAACCTAACAAAACTAATCTAAAACCATCGCAAATCTCACTAGAAATACTAGATTTCAAAACTCAGAACTATCACAAAACTAATTTCAAACCTCACGAATCTCTCAAAACTAGTTTCAAATTTCACAAAAAGCTCATTTCAAACCTCACAACTATCACAAAACTGATTTGAAACCACACAAATCTCACAAAACTACTTTAAAATCTCACAGAAAGCTAATTTCGAACCTCGCAACTATAACAAAACTAATTTCCAACCTCACAAATCTCACAAAACAGTTTTAAAATCTCACACAAAACCTAATTTCAAACCTCACAACTATCACAATACTGATTTCAAACCTCAAAAATCTCAAAACTATTTTCAAAACTTCCAAAAAGCTAATTTCAAATTTTACAACTCACAAAACTAATTTCAAACCTCACAAATCGCATACAACTAATTTAAAATTGCACAAAAAAGCCCATTTCAAACCTCACGACTATCACAAAACTAATGTCAAACCTCACAAATCTCACAAAACTGATTTCAAATCTCACAAAAAGCTAATTTCAAACCTCACAACTATCACAAAACTAATTTCAAACCTCACAAATCTCACAAAACTAATTTCAAACCTCACAAATCTCAGAAAAGTATTTTAAAATCTCACGAAAAGCCAATTTAAAACCTCACAACTATCACAAAATTAATTTCAAAACTCACAAATTCCCCAAAACGATTTTCAAATCTCAACTAAAAAGCTTATTTCAAATTCTCACAAAAAGCTCATTTCAAACCTCACAAGTATCACATAACTAATTTCAAACATCACAAATCTCACAAAACTATTTTCTAAGCTCACTAAATGCTCATTTCACAACTTGACAACTATCACAAAACCAAGTTCAAATCTCACAAAAAATATAACTTCAAACCTCACAACTATCACAGAACTAATTTAAAACCTCACAACTATCACAAAACTAATTTCAAACCTCACAAATCTTACAAAACTAATTTCAAACCTCACAAATCTTACAAAACTAGCTTCAAAGCTCACAAGCCTTACAAAACTGATTTCAAACCCACAATTCTTACAAAACTAATTTCAAACCTCACAAATCTTACAAAACTAATTTAAAACCTCACAAATCTTACAAAACTAATTTCAAACCTCACAAATCTTACAAAACTAATTTCAAAGCTCACAAATCTTACAAAACTAATTTCAAACCTCACAAATCTTACAAAACTAATTTCAAACCTCACAAATCTTACAAAACTAATTTCAAACCTCACAAATCTTACAAAACTAATTTCAAACCTCACAAATCTTACAAAACTAATTTCAAACCTCACAAATCTTACAAAACTAATTTCAAACCTCACAAATCTTACAAAACTAATTTCAAACCTCACAAATCTTACAAAACTAATTTCAAACCTCACAAATCTTACAAAACTATTCAAAGCTCACAAATCTTACAAAACTAATTTCAAACCTCACAAATCTTACAAAACTAATTTCAAACCTCACAAATCTTACAAAACTAATTTCAAACCTCACAAATCTTACAAAACTAATTTCAAACCTCACAAATCTTACAAAACTAATTTCAAACCTCACAAATCTTACAAAACTAATTTCAAACCTCACAAATCTTACAAAACTAATTTCAAACCTCACAAATCTTACAAAACTAATTTCAAACCTCACAAATCTTACAAAACTAATTTCAAACCTCACAAATCTTACAAAACTAATTTCAAACCTCACAAATCTTACAAAACTAATTTCAAACCTCACAAATCTTACAAAACTAATTTCAAACCTCACAAATCTTACAAAACTAATTTCAAACCTCACAAATCTTACAAAACTAATTTCAAACCTCACAAATCTTACAAAACTAATTTCAAACCTCACAAATCTTACAAAACTAATTTCAAACCTCACAAATCTTACAAAACTAATTTCAAACCTCACAAATCTTACAAAACTAATTTCAAACCTCACAAATCTTACAAAACTAATTTCAAACCTCACAAATCTTACAAAACTAATTTCAAACCTCACAAATCTTACAAAACTAATTTCAAACCTCACAAATCTTACAAAACTAATTTCAAACCTCACAAATCTTACAAAACTAATTTCAAACCTCACAAATCTTACAAAACTAATTTCAAACCTCACAAATCTTACAAAACTAATTTCAAACCTCACAAATCTTACAAAACTAATTTCAAACCTCACAAATCTTACAAAACTAATTTCAAACCTCACAAATCTTACAAAACTAATTTCAAAACCTCACAAATCTTACAAAACTAATTTCAAACCTCACAAATCTTACAAAACTAATTTCAAACCTCACAAATCTTACAAAACTAATTTCAAACCTCACAAATCTTACAAAACTAATTTCAAACCTCACAAATCTTACAAAACTAATTTCAAACCTCACAAATCTTACAAAACTAATTTCAAACCTCACAAATCTTACAAAACTAATTTCAAACCTCACAAATCTTACAAAACTAATTTCAAACCTCACAAATCTTACAAAACTAATTTCAAACCTCACAAATCTTACAAAACTAATTTCAAACCTCACAAATCTTACAAAACTAATTTCAAACCTCACAAATCTTACAAAACTAATTTCAAACCTCACAAATCTTACAAAACTAATTTCAAACCTCACAAATCTTACAAAACTAATTTCAAAGCTCACAAATCTTACAAAACTAATTTCAAACCTCACAAATCTTACAAAACTAATTTCAAACCTCACAAATCTTACAAAACTAATTTCAAACCTCACAAATCTTACAAAACTAATTTCAAACCTCACAAATCTTACAAAACTAATTTCAAACCTCACAAATCTTACAAAACTAATTTCAAACCTCACAAATCTTACAAAACTAATTTCAAACCTCACAAATCTTACAAAACTAATTTCAAACCTCACAAATCTTACAAAACTAATTTCAAACCTCACAAATCTTACAAAACTAATTTCAAACCTCACAAATCTTACAAAACTAATTTCAAACCTCACAAATCTTACAAAACTAATTTCAAACCTCACAAATCTTACAAAACTAATTTCAAACCTCACAAATCTTACAAAACTAATTTCAAACCTCACAAATCTTACAAAACTAATTTCAAACCTCACAAATCTTACAAAACTAATTTCAAACCTCACAAATCTTACAAAACTAATTTCAAACCTCACAAATCTTACAAAACTAATTTCAAACCTCACAAATCTTACAAAACTAATTTCAAACCTCACAAATCTTACAAAACTAATTTCAAACCTCACAAATCTTACAAAACTAATTTCAAACCTCACAAATCTCTACAAAACTAATTTCAAACCTCACAAATCTTACAAAACTAATTTCCAAACCTCACAAATCTTACAAAACTAATTTCAAACCTCACAAATCTTACAAAACTAATTTCAAACCTCACAAATCTTACAAAACTAATTTCAAACCTCACAAATCTTACAAAACTAATTTCAAACCTCACAAATCTTACAAAACTAATTTCAAACCTCACAAATCTTACAAAACTAATTTCAAACCTCACAAATCTTACAAAACTAATTTCAAACCTCACAAATCTTACAAAACTAATTTCAAAACCTCACAAATCTTACAAAACTAATTTCAAACCTCACAAATCTTACAAAACTAATTTCAAACCTCACAAATCTTACAAAACTAATTTCAAACCTCACAAATCTTACAAAACTAATTTCAAACCTCACAAATCTTACAAAACTAATTTCAAACCTCACAAATCTTACAAAACTAATTTCAAACCTCACAAATCTTACAAAACTAATTTCAAACCTCACAAATCTTACAAAACTAATTTCACAAACTCTACAACTACAAATCTTATCAAAACCTAATTTCAAACCACCTCACAAATCTTACAAAACTAATTTCAAACCTCAACAAATCTTACAAAACTAATTTCAAACCTCACAAATCTTACAAAACTAATTTCAAACCTCACAAATCTTACAAAACTAATTTCAAACCTCACAAATCTTACAAAACTAATTTCAAACCTCACAAATCTTACAAAACTAATTTCAAACCTCACAAATCTTACAAAACTAATTTCCAAACCTCACCACAAATCTTACAAAACTAATTTCAAACCTCACAAATCTTACAAAACTAATTTCAAACCTCACAAATCTTACAAAACTAATTTCAAACCTCACAAATCTTACAAAACTAATTTCAAACCTCACAAATCTTACAAAACTAATTTCAAACCTCACAAATCTTACAAAACTAATTTCAAACCTCACAAATCTTACAAAACTAATTTCAAACCTCACAAATCTTACAAAACTAATTTCAAACCTCACAAATCTTACAAAACTAATTTCAAACCTCACAAATCTTACAAAACTAATTTCAAACCTCACAAATCTTACAAAACTAATTTCAAACCTCACAAATCTTACAAAACTAATTTCAAACCTCACAAATCTTACAAAACTAATTTCAAACCTCACAAATCTTACAAAACTAATTTCAAACCTCACAAATCTTACAAAACTAATTTCAAACCTCACAAATCTTACAAAACTAATTTCAAACCTCACAAATCTTACAAAACTAATTTCAAACCTCACAAATCTTACAAAACTAATTTCAAACCTCACAAATCTTACAAAACTAATTTCAAATTTCAAAACTACTTTCAAACACAAATCTTACAAAACTAATTTCAAACCTCACAAATCTTACAAAACTAATTTCAAACCTCACAAATCTTACAAAACTAATTTCAAACCTCACAAATCTTACAAAACTAATTTCAAACCTCACAAATCTTACAAAACTAATTTCAAACCTCACAAATCTTACAAAACTAATTTCAAACCTCACAAATCTTACAAAACTAATTTCAAACCTCACAAATCTTACAAAACTAATTTCAAACCTCACAAATCTTACAAAACTAATTTCAAACCTCACAAATCTTACAAAACTAATTTCAAACCTCACAAATCTTACAAAACTAATTTCAAAACCTCACAAATCTTACAAAACTAATTTCAAACCTCACAAATCTTACAAAACTAATTTCAAACCTCACAAATCTTACAAAACTAATTTCAAACCTCACAAATCTTACAAAACTAATTTCAAACCTCACAAATCTTACAAAACTAATTTCAAACCTCACAAATCTTACAAAACTAATTTCAAACCTCACAAATCTTACAAAACTAATTTCAAACCTCACAAATCTTACAAAACTAATTTCAAACCTCACAAATCTTACAAAACTAATTTCAAACCTCACAAATCTTACAAAACTAATTTCAAACCTCACAAATCTTACAAAACTAATTTCAAACCTCACAAATCTTACAAAACTAATTTCAAACCTCACAAATCTTACAAAACTAATTTCAAACCTCACAAATCTTACAAAACTAATTTCAAACCTCACAAATCTTACAAAACTAATTTCAAACCTCACAAATCTTACAAAACTAATTTCAAACCTCACAAATCTTACAAAACTAATTTCAAACCTCACAAATCTTACAAAACTAATTTCAAACCTCACAACATATCTTACAAAACTAATTTCAAACCTCACAAATCTTACAAAACTAATTTCAAACCTCACAAATCTTACAAAACTAATTTCAAACCTCACAAATCTTACAAAACTAATTTCAAACCTCACAAATCTTACAAAACTAATTTCAAACCTCACAAATCTTACAAATCTAATTTCAAAACTCACAAATCTTACAAAACTAATTTCAAAGCTCACAAATCTTACAAAACTAATTTCAAACCTCACAAATCTTACAAAACTAATTTCAAACCTCACAAATCTTACAAAACTAATTTCAAAGCTCACAAATCTTACAAATCTAATTTCAAAGCTCACAAATCTTACAAAACTAATTTCAAACCTCACAAATCTTACAAAACTAATTTCAAACCTCACAAATCTTACAAAACTAATTTCAAACCTCACAAATCTTACAAAACTAATTTCAAACCTCACAAATCTTACAAAACTAATTTCAAAGCTCGCACACACGCACCCACACACACATGCAGATACAAAAATATCCGTGGACGAGATATTGCAGCTTTCACGGTCACTAACAAATTAGAGAACTCGGGCGTGGCGAGTCCCGAGCATCTCATTACCGCTCCGCAGCCAATCGGGTTGCGGCATCAGCTGATAAGAACACCCAAGATCCAATCAGGAAACAAGAAGCGTAACCATAATTCGCCACACCCTGAGTGTTGTCAGTGACTATATCTACATCCCCCGCAACCACCATATCAATAAGTTTTATACAATTTTGAAAGAGGCATAGAAGAACGTTCGAAAAACCGAGGATTTGTAGCAATCGTCCTCGGAAACGTGTGTGAGCAAATAGTGGGCCAACGTCCCCTAACTATATTACCTGGAATGTTCATGGTGCATATACTCTGCCTTCCGAGAGGGTAGTTATGAAGCAACAGAGACTGGCATGGCTTGACCGTAACAATGACTACTGTTGTGTGCAGCAACCCTTCGCCCTAATGAGACGTTTAGACTCGAAAGGCCTCAATCACTGCAGTCAGGAATAATCGAGGTTCATATTCCGCGTGTTCGCACGCTCGCGTTTTTCTTCCCCTCTTTCCGCAGCGTCTCACCGGAACAACAAGGCGTCGCTGACGCCCGACGACGACGTGTTCAAGCACATCGCGAGCGTGTACTCGTTCAACCACGCCAACATGTACCTGGGGGCGCCCTGCGACGGACACGCCTTCCCCAACGGCACCACCAACGGAGCAGCCTGGTACCCGCTCAAAGGTGGGCGTTGTGCGGGTTCTGTCACCTGGTCCAAGTTCCTTACACCGTGTTGTTCTCGTAGGCGGCATGCAGGACTACAATTACGTCTGGGAAGGCTGCATGGAGGTGACGTTCGAAATCTCCTGCTGCAAGTACCCGCTGAGAAGAGAGCTTCCCCGCTTCTGGAAGGACAACAAGCAGTCCTTGCTTGCCTTCTTGGGCGAAGCCCACAAAGGTACCCTCTGCTTGCCGACTGCGTCATCGCGCACTTTAGGGCGTGAATCTGAATCTTTTCGTTTGCACGAGGGAGATGCGCTCACATACGACCAGGCAGGCTACATTCGTGACGCTGCTAATACGTTGTACAAAAGATACGGTCTGTATACAGACTGTTTGAGGCGTGTCTTCTCCTTGTGTGACGGTCCTGCTTCTTTTGTCATACTGTATGCGGACATATCTTCGAAGCGTGTATGAAGCAAACATGCTTGGAACACGCGTGAGGCGAGTCCGCAGATTAATTTCTTATCGTGTCTGCAGCAGAACACCGTGTCTTTTGTATAGTATATAAGCAGTATGACTGCGGTTTCATGGAACCCTATACTGCCACAAATGACAATTGATGAGGCGATGATAACTGGAGAGACTAAACGTTTAATAGGGCGCACTTGGCCCCAAAGCAAAAAAGGAAACAAAAGATTACAATAGAGCGTCGCGGGCGTCAATGGCGGCGTAACAGCAGGATCGTACGCTGGAGCGAGACTGACCTCGGCTCGCCACGGGGAGCCCCGTTGTACACACGTGGGCTTCTGGAACAATCGGCCTAGAAGATTCGGCGCGAAGAACATTCTGACCTAGAACAAGCAACACGGTTCTCGAATACCAGAACATCACATTACAGTGTCAACAAAAATGTGTAACCGCGGCCAGGCATCGAACCCTGGCTTTTTGTCGTGGAAGGCAAGGGCGATAACCTTTAGGTCACGAGCGCGCTGCCTACTTGGTCAGCTGCGCGCGCGGCATTATTTCCCCCTTAAGAAAAGCTCATCGTCCCGATGCAGCACGAAAGGAAAACACAAATCCACAACAAAAGGACAGCCGAATCGCGAGCCACAGTTCACACGTTAGAGAGAGTCCAGACTTATTTTGTTCGTAATACGGCATATGAGCCGGACGACGTGCACCACCTCGGGTCTTGGCTGGCGTCTTGCAGATGGGCGCGTTCCGTCGGGAAGAACTTCGCAGTTCAGATCGCCGAGGCGTCGGATGATTTTGTAGGGTCCGAAATGGCGTTTAAGAAGCTTCTCGCTGAGACGTGGCGCCTTGTCGGTGTCCACACCCATGCCCGGTCTCCAAGCTGAAAGTGGACGTCCCAGCGACGAAGGTGATATCGGCGTGCGTCGACTCGCTGTTGGTCTCGATTCTTGATTCTTGCCAGTTGACGAGCTTCCTCCGCGCGTTGAGATATCAGTTGAGCGTCGTCGATGCCATCGTCGGTTGGCACGTGAAGCAGTATGGCGTCAAGCATCGTGATAACCGCACTGCCGTTACCAGTTGAAACGGCGTCATTCTCCTGGTTTCTTGAACCGCTGTGTTGTACGCAAACGTACAGTACGGCAACACCTCCCTTCTTGTATTGTGCTGCATGTCGACGTACATGGAGATCATGTCGGCGATCGTCTCGTTGAGCCGCTCTGTTAGCCCGTTGGTCTGGGGATGATAAGCGGTGGTTTGTCGATGGCTGGTTTGACTGAGCCGAAGAACCTCTTAGGTCAGCTGTGCCATGCAAGATGACCCTTGATCTGTTATCATGCACTTCAGGTGCGCCGTGTCGAAGGAGAATAGACTCGACGAAAAACTTGGCGACTTCCACCGCTGTTTCCAATGGAAGGGCTTTCGTCTCGGTGTATCGTGTAAGATAATCGGTCGCAACAAAAATCCACCGCTTCCCACGCGTCGATGTTGGGAACGGCCCAAGTAAATCTATTCCGACTTGCTGGAAGGGCGTAGTCGGGGCCGATATTGACTGCAGGAGTCCTGCTGGCTTCGTCGGAGGCTTTTTCGTCACTGGCACTCGTGGCACGACCGTGCATACAGATGAACGGTTTTTGGGAGTCATGGCCAGTAGTACTTGTCACGAGCCCGGGCGAGTGTCCCGTTGTAGCCAAGGTGTCCAGCCGTCGGGTCGTCGTGGCATGCTTGAAAGATTTCTTCTCGCAGGCTGGCAGGAAAAACAAGCAGCCAGGCTGGGTTGCTGGTTCCGAAGTTCTTCCTGAAGAGCACGCCTTGGCGCAGAACGAAGCTTGGCAAGTCTCGGGCCAAGGCTCGCGGAACTGAACATCCTTGACCTTCGAGGTGGTCGATCACGGCGCGAAGTTCCGGGTCGTCTCGTTGAAGTGCTCTCATGTCGGTATCCGTAACTGCACTGAGAAAACGGGTGTCATCGTCGTCGTCGGTGATGTCGAGAGGAGATTCGACTGTGGCCCTAGACAAGCAGTTGGCGCTATTATGCTTGCGGCCAGACTTATCCAAGTGGTTACGTCGAATTTTTGCAGTCGAAGACTCCGGCGAGCGAGGCATCCCGACGGGTCCTTGAGGTTGGTGTGCCAACAGAGAGCGTGGTGGTCCGTGACAACGCGGAACGGGATCCCGTACATGTACGGGCGGAACTTCGTTAACACCCAAACGACAGCAAGATATTCATTGTCGGTCGTTGAGTAATTTTGCTCCGCCTTGGACAGTGCCCGGCTTGCGTAAGCGATCACCCGTTCTGCTCCTTCTTGTCGCTGAACGAGTTCTGCACCGAGACCGGTATTGCTGGCGTCCGTGTGCATTTCTGTCCCTTCCGATCAAAATGCCCGAGGATAGGGGGCGACTGGAGCCTTCGCTTGAGTTCGTCGAACGCTTGTACTTGCTCCTTTCCCAAATTTAACTGCACGTCGTACTTCGTCAGATGCGTCAGCGGTGCAGAAATCTGGGCAAATTCACGAACGAAATGTCTGTAGTAGGCGCCCAGCCCAAGGAATGTTCAGACAGCCTTCTTGTCTGATGGCTTCGAGAATTCGGCGACAGCGGACGTCTTTGCAGGATCAGGGCTTACACCCTGGGCACTCACGACGTGGCCCAAGAATTTCAGCTCACCATAGGCGAACCGACACTTGGAAGGCTTGAGTGTCAGCGCAGCAGTTTTGATATCTCGCAGCACGGCTCGCAGTCGTCTCAGGTACTCGTCGGATTCGCTTGCGTAAACCACGACGTCGTCGAGGTAGACGATACAGCTTTGCCATTTCAAGCCGGAAAGGACGGTGTCTATTACGCGCTGGAAGGTTGCCAATGCTGTGAACAGTCCGAATGGCATTACTTTAAATTCATGCACTCCGTCCGGCGTGACGAAGGCCGTCTTCTCACGATCCCGTTCGTCGACCCCCATCTGCCTGTACCCGCTCTTCAAGTCCACCGGCGAAAAGTACCGGGCGTGGCGCAGCCGGTCCAGAGTATCGTCGATGCGGGGCAGCGGATAGATGTCCTTTTTTGTTACTGCGTTCAGACGGCCATAGTCCACGCAGAACCTCAGTGTTCTTTCTTCTTCACCAGGACTACTGGGGAAGCCCACGGACTGTGTGAGGGCTGGACGAAGTCGTCATCAAGCATTTCTTGAACTCGCTTCTGGATGACTTCCCTTTCTTTCACGGGAACTCGATATGGTGGCCGATGCACAGGAAGTGCGTCGTCGTCAGCAACTATTCAATGCTTCAGAACAGTCGTCTGGCGTACCTTTGATTACGTGGCGAAGAACTTAATGAACTCGACGAAAAGGTCAGTCAGCTGTCGTCGGTGGGGAAGGGGGAGGGTTGGGTCGATGTCGAGCTCTGAGGATGACGCTGTCTCGCGTTGCGTCTAGGAAGAGTCTTTAGATGTTCCGGCAATTGCGGCAGTGTCCTGGAGTTCCTCGATGTGTCCCACGGTGGTGCCTTTTGTAAGGTGCTGAGCCTCTTGTCGGACGTTCGTTACAAGGACAGCGGTGCGTCCATTTTGGAGCCTCGTGACGCCTCAGGCGACACCGATCCCTCTGCTTAGGAGCAGTTGAACACTACCTTCCAGCAGGACGTCTCCGCAGATTGCTGTTTCGGTCCCGACGGACACCAGCACACTCGAGCGTGGTGGCAAGTTCACATGCTTGGACAATACACGCACTGTGGCTGAGGCGGCCGGCGTTGTTTCCTGATCCTCGGACCTCATATCAGGTTTCCACAGTGTCAACTAGTTGGCTTCTAGGTCGATGACGGCGCTGTATTCGCAAAGAAAATCCATGCCGAGTATAAGGTCTCTTGCACAGTCTCGTAGAACAACGAACTTCACCGGGCATATCTCACCGTGAATCTCGACGTGAGCGGTGCACCTCCCGACTGGTGTGATGAAGTGCCCACCGTTTGTTCGTATGTGTGGACCATCCCACGTCATCATCACTTTCCGAAGGTGGTGCGAGAGCCTGCCACTCAAAACGGAGTAATCTGCTCCGGTGTCGACTAGAGCAGACGCGTCTTGGCCGTCGACAACGACGCTGAGGTTGTTCGGTACCGCTGCAGGAGCAGTCGTTTTTACGCGCGTCGTCGTTAGATTGGGGCCCTCCGACGTTCGTGGAGGATGTTTGCGTCGGTTATCTTCGGCAACACCACCTCCAGTGGTTGCCACGCTTAGTTTCCCCGAAAAGGGGCGAGGGGTGACAGCCTTTCAGTGCAGGGCCTATGCTTCGGTGAAGCGGGGCTTCGTGGTGATGTCGACCGGTATCCTCGGGAGTGAGCGGGCGCTGGAGATGGTGCACGATGCAGATATTCTTCGATGTCTCGCGGTCGTTCTTCGCTCCTTGAGCGTGGGGCGTCCGGCGCGAACCCGCGAAACCCGTTCTGTCGGTAGGGGCATCGCCGGTACGCATGGCCAGCTTCCCCGCAGTGGTAGCAGAGTGGGTGTCGGTCGGCGGTCCTCCAGACGTCCGTCTTCCTTGGCGCAGGTTGCTCTGGGTGGACGTACGGTGATTGCCTCGGTGCTGAAGGCTCATGTCGCGGCTGCGGTGCAACGGGTGATGGTCGTCGGGCCATTGCGGCTTGGCTCAGCACCGGTTCTTCGGGAGCTGGAATGATGATAGGAGTCTCCAGCTGGAAAGCTCGCTGCACTTCCTCTCGAACCAATTCGGCAATCGAGCGCGAAGCTGGGCGGTTGGGAGCCGGCAGTAGCCTCTTGAGCTCGCCCCGGACGACGTCGCGGATGATCTGCCGCAGGTGTTCAATGCCTACACCATCGACATTGGAGCGAGGTGTGGAAACAGCCGAAACCGTTGACACACCGGCGAGTCGGTGATAGAGGACGACTCTGGCCGACAGCGCTCGCTTGATGTTGATCGTCATGGCCACGAAGCCGTCAACCGTCGTCGGGGAGCTGCGGACAAGGCCACCGAAGATTTCGCTCTTGACGCCCCTCATGAGGAGGCGCATTTTCTTCTCCTCGGTGGCTTGCGGGTCGGCGCGTGTACAGAGTCGTAGCACCTCGTCAACGAAGCTTTTACGCTTTCGTTGGGGGCTTGAGTCCATGTCTGAAGCAGGTCCTCCACCTTCTGTTGCCGGTGTTATTTCGAGAAGGTTTGTTTAACTCGATGGCGCAGATGTCCCACGAAGTGAGCGAAGCCTCGTGGTTTTTGAACAAGTGCCTCGCGGTGCCTTCCAGCGATAAGTAGAGGTTCTGGAGGCGTTGCTCAGCGTTCCTTCTGTTGTGGCGGGCCACGGGCTCATAGTGAAGGATCCAGTACTCGACGTCTTCATAGATTTTGCCATGGAAGGGCGTCGGCGATCGGGGGCCGACGGGTAGGACAACGACGGGTGGAGTGGTCATCCTTGCGGTGTTCTTCTTCGGTTTCTGCGGCAGGGGTCCAAATTCCGGAAATTGGCCTTTGGTATGGCGGCTTGCTCGGGTGTTGGCGTCTTCTGCGAAGGGTAGCCTTCCAAAGGCTGAGCACCTCACTTGGCCCGGATGTCTTCGGAGGGGTACGCTTCACGGGCATAGAAAGCTCTACCCCGCACCTCCACCAAAATGTCACGAATGACAATTGATGAGGCGATAATAACTGGAGTAACTAAATGTTTTAGGGGCGAACTTGTGCCCAAAATAAAAAGGAAACAAAAAATAACAATAGATCGTCGCGGCGTCGATGGCGGCGTAACAGCAGGATCGTACGCTGGAGCGAGACTGACCCCGGCTCGCCACGCGGATTCCCTTATGTACACGCGTGGGCTTCTGGAACAATCGACCTAGAAGATTCGGCGCGAAGAACATTCTGACCTAGAACAAGCAACACCGTTCTCGAATTTACCAGAACATCACGTTACAGAGACAACAAAAATCTGCAACCGCGGCCAAGCATCGAACCCCGGCTTTTCTTGCGTGGAAGGCAAGGGCGATAACCGTTAGGACACGAACACGCTGCCTACTTGGTCAGCTGAGCGCGCAGCAATACAAAGTCATTATAGCCGTAAAGACGGGCAGCATGACTCCTTTGGGGGTATTTACTATTCTAGCGGCCATAGCAGAGTCCGTTGCTGGTGCCGGTAAGCTGCCACTGTTTATTAATATTATTTGTTTCTTGCAAATTGAATTTTGCATAATTATGATTATCAGTCTTGGTAGCATACAAGTGTGCACATGTTCTGGGCACACGCAGTGAACAGTGTACTCAAATATGGCGCCCAGCAAATACTCCCTCTATTAGCGCAAAATATCTAGCGTATTTGTGTTGTTTTTTTAGGGGAGGGGGGCGCACGGTTATTGCACAAATTCTTTGAAAACGGTATAGAAACAAGCAGGAAACCAAGGCGCGCAAATCACACGAAGGTTCAAGATGTCGTAAGAGTATTTATGTTTCTGAAGGTTAACTGCGTTATTGTGCAATGATGCGTCTCACTTTAAAGTTAGGACCCTGTTAAAATGCTCTCGCAGTGAAACCGCCAAACGCTTTACCGTCCTTTGATAATTTTGTATCCACAGCCCATGTTGTAACCTCTGAAGGGTCGTGCTACGCGTCGTGCATATACGTCTCGCGCCTTAGACAACTTTCCGCAATTTCCTAGGCGTCCGTGGCATTGTGACGGACGAAGAGAACAACCCCGTGGTCAAGGCGTTCCTAAAGATCTCCAACCGTAGCATCGGCTTCAAGACAACGTCCAGGGGAGAGTATTGGAGGATCCTCAGGCCTGGTCGCTACACCCTCGAGGTACGTTCAGCTTCGAGCAACATTACTAAGTCACCTCAGTTGCGGAACAGTCCACAGATGCAGTGGCGGATCCAAGAGGAGGGGGGAAGCGACGGGGGGGGGGGCCGTCCCCCCCCCCAAACCAAGTCAACCCCCTTCCCCCTTTTCGGAGGGTAATTTGACATGGGTGGACCCCCTGGTGCACACGAAAGAATGGGAGAATAGCATCCTTACAAATTTTCCGCCCCCCCCCAAAAAAAAAAAAACGGAGTTCTGGATCCGCCCCCGCACAGATGGTGCTTCAACGCTTCTGCAGTTTACAATCAGCGGCAATCAAAGCAGGCGTAAGACCACGTGCACTCCCAGAGGGTACGCAACCCCTTTTCTTGTCTTTGACAGATGAAGCGGAGGACACAAGGAATAAGAAATGATTACTTGAGAGGATAGATGCTTGGGCGAGTTGGTGAACCATATTTGACGGTGACAGCGCAGGAAACCACTCTCACACCATACACTCAGGAAGACAAGCATCAGCGCGTGTGCTTGTCTTCCTGAGTGTATGGCGTGAGAGTGGTTTCCCTGCGCTGTCACCGTCAAATAAGAAATGATTAATTTTTCAAGGTTCCCGTTGCACACAATGGCAGAGTGTCCTTAATGTTAAAAAAATAGAACGGTTTCCTTTTTAATTGAGCTGCTTAGTTTTTGAAGGAACAACAAGCATACACAGACAGCAGTCAATTCCGAATACAGAAACGTAAAAAAAAACACGAAATAAACAAAAAAAATTTCGAGACACCTAAGCACTTTTGAGGTGTGAACGCGAAAGCATGAATGTCGAATCGAACGCCGCTGAGTGCTCCTTGGAGTCTTCGGTGGGATTATTGAGGCGCCGCAGTGTTCGTCGGCGCCGAGAAAAGCACCCGCCCCTTACCCCCTCCCTTTCCACTTCCTCGGCTACGGTGGCTAGAAGGGAGAGGTGTCAGAAACGCCTAGCCTGCGCCGTGCAGGAGGCGCGCTAGTATTTCATGACGGCGAGAGGTGGCACGCGCGGCGACTCTGAGGGGCCCGCGCGAGCCGGAGAAGGCACTGTGGGCGAAGGCTTGTTCGGTTTGTTCGCTCCGCACTTTGCTCCAGATGCTCGTTTTTATGGGGTGCCTCAGAATTGTCGCCCCATGCGTGCAGACCACAGCGATGGCAAAACGTCAAACACACTGCTTTGCTCCCAGATGCACCACAGGCTACGTTTCCGCCAAAAAGAAAGGGAAGATAACCTCTCGAGAAAAACTCCATAGTCTGTGAAGCTCATTTTGACGAGAGATTCATGATTCGCAACTACACGCACGTCATTAACGGCGAGACGGTAGAAATTCCCCGTGGTCGCCCTTGCCTGACAACTGATGCAATCCCAACTTTGTTTCCGAACATCCCCGCGTATCTGTCGAAAACACTGCCGTCAAATACGAAGTCGGTAACGTCCAACGGCGGCGTGCCACGAAAGCAAAAGAGGGACGACGTCATTCGTGAGGACGAGCACATCGTTGTAGCCAACATCACACCAGTGACGCAGCCCAGCGCCAAAGAAAAATTGGAGAGCGCATCGTTTCGTCTATTCCTTCTGTTGTCCTTGTTTTCTGGCGCTTTCGAATCTAAGATGTACCAACTTGCCCAACTCCAGATTCTTCTGCATGAAAGAAGAAGATCTTCCAAGCAAGTACTGGGCAAAGCACGCGATCCCGAAAGCACCGAACGTTGTAGCGTTTTCAGTCTGTGCGCCAAATGGTGAAACTCTCTGCTTTCAGAAGCTGCTTTTGTGCTCTACTAGCGAGACAAGTGAAGGGTTTGTGAAGGGTTTGTGAAGCTTGTGAAGGGTTTGAGATGGTGACGGGCATTGACATGTTGCAAACAAAAACAAAGCATAAGATATATGCTGGCAAGTTTCACAGTCTAAAATGTGGTGGAGTTTCGCAAAATGAAAAGCGATGCCTGCAATGCAAATATCTACGCAGGTTGCTCTTGAACCAGGCTTCTTAAAGCGCACAAGAGCAAAACAGACCCGTGTTGAGGCATCACGAAAGGTGATTAGAAAAAATGCGCAACTTCACGTCAGAAACGCAACATCTCAAACCTGAAGAAAGACATTGAAAATATGAAGACGGAGAATTAGTCCACCAGTACTGCTAGTTTTGAGCGTAAGATGGAAGGCCTGTCCAAGAAGCAGCAGTTGCAAATACGAGCATGCTTTTAGGCTTCAACGAGGAAGGGGACCAACGGTATGAAGGTTGAGCAGGAGTGGATTCTCGAGTGCATTGTCATGCACATGAAGAGCCCTCGACTCTACGAGCATATTCGGACACACAAGCTCATGGTAGTCGAAGCCCTTCGTGCCTACGGACTTGTGTCAAAACCTACAGAAGCAGCTTTGGCTTCAATGAGAAGGTGTTTGCAGCAAGAGCCGAGAAGACGAAGGACATCGATCCATACCGGCGACACGGAGGGATTCTTGTTGACGAGATGAAGCTTTCAGAAAGCCTGATGGTCAACAAAAAAGGACTCATCGATGGATTTGTTGACCTCGGCAGCTACAGCTCTTCGGGTCAGGAAGGTGTCACTTTCGACCACGGGCTTGTGGTTCTGTTTCACCCGTTCACAGGCAAATGGCAGCAAATCCTTGGCGTCTCCGGTGCACGATAATGCGAAGGCTGATGTGCTGTCCAGAATCGTTCAAGATGCTGTGATTTCTGCGAAGAAGTCTGGACGTTTTGTTGATTTCATCACATGCGATGGCGCCTCCTGGAACAGGAGTATGTGGAAAATGTTTGGAATCACCGGGAAGCTCACGAAGACAGTCTGTCAAGTTCAACTTCCAGTGGACCCGAGCCGATATCTACACTTCATTTTGAAAAATGTGCGCGGAACTCTATAGCTTCAACAGGGCTTCACACTCCAGATGGACGAGTGAGCAGCGAGTTCGTAAAAGGAGCATGGAGTGCGACAGTGCAAGTAATGTGCCTCTCAAAGCAATGCCACACGTAACGATGGCTGTTTTTCAGCCGAATAGATTTAAGAAGATGCGAGTGAATCTCGCATTTAGATTCTTCAGTGATGAGGTACTGAGGGGCCTTTATGTATACAGACATGAAGTGGAGAGCCGTTATGGATCTGGGAGCCCAGTGGCCACTTCATTGTTTGTCGCTATGCTGAGGGACCTCATCGCTTCCATGACTTCAAGGCACCGCCGAACTGGTTTGAGACCAGAGACGGAACAAGTCAAGCACATCAAGAGATTTCAACAATACCTTGACATCTGGGAAGCCACTGTTGGAAAGTTGGGGCTTTCGAGCCAAGCTGCAGCTGAAAGCTATCGGGTGACTCTTGCAAGCACACTCTCACTCCTGACATGCGTGACAAAGACCTTGGGATTCAAGTATTTGATGACCGCACGTCTCAGCCAGGACTCTATCGAGAACCTGTTTGGCATCTTGAGACAGATGTCAGGCTGCAATGACCACCCCACGCCGACGCAGTTCTTGATTTCAGTGAACTGCCTGAGCTTTTACAGCTTAGCCCGGTCGCCTACAAGCGGCAACATTTCACAAGAACTCTTAAACAGCCTTCTTGATCCTCGCAGCAACTCTGATCCGGCGGAACTGCAAAACAAGCTGGACGGTCTCTTGGATGTGGGCTACTTGAACGAGGCTCATGAGATGATAAAAGCATGTAGTGCAATTCCAGAGCACGGTGACATGGTTGCATCAAAAATCGACTCTCGGATGACCTACTATGTTAGTGGCTATATCGCCCGCAAAATGCTGAAGAAAACCAAGTGCGAAGAGTGTTCGAAGTTGCTTCTCCAGCCCAAGGATTCGCCTTCGCTCCCAGGAGAGTCGTGCCTGAAAAAGTACATGGACAGGGGAGGCCTTCTTTACCCGTCCCAGGCACTCAAGGACCAAGTTTAGACAATGGAAGATGGCTTTACATACTGTTTCACCTTCAATAAGTTGAGGGCAAACAGCATAAGGGATCTCATCTATTGCCTCTCCAAAAACAGACTGAACTTGGTTGTCTGCGCAGAGCACACTGTCGAAGTGACAAATCAAGTTATTCGTTTTTTCGTGCTGACTAGGATGCGTTTCCTTGTTGCAGCTCAGAATGCGTCCAGGCAAGGCAAGAGAGACAATATTAAGTACCTCAAGCTGAGGCATACAACGTGATTCTCATTTCTGATCACCATCGTAACTACTTTCTGTACATTGTTCTTGAAAAATATTGGTTGTCGTTTTGTAAATAAATGAGAATACAGGTTTGAACATTTAAATGAACGTATTCTTTCTATTTCTTAAAAGGTGTAAAAAATGGGCCCTTATGGCCCATATCTAGCAGGTCTGGAACTTCATTGATTAATCAAGTGTTCTTCCCCATTCGCTCCCCCCCCTTTCAAGTGCGAATGTTAGCGATCTCAATGAACCCTGCCCATTTCTGGTCAAACTCTAGACAACACCACGTTACTAGCCGACCTACACACGTTCACTAGAGCCCAGAAATAAATGAAACATAAACTGCGCTAGTTGTCATGCACGTTGCATCCTGCGCGGTCTTCTTTCATTTGATGATCATGAACCAACTAGCCGAACTAAATAGTGTAAAACATTTCGCGGCCCCAAGTTTTCGAGAATCGTGCAGAAACATAGTCGTGACCAATAAATTTCGCGAATTCTGGAGGATGCAACTCAGGGCTTCTAGAGGCCGGTATTTTCGCGTGCCCCTAAATTTCGCGAAAAAAAAAGTTCTTACAGTAGTTTCTCCCGTCAGCGTCTCGAGAGTCTTGGACACCCACGCGCAACTAAATCATTGTAAAAGGATTAGCAGGTTTATTAGGGGTTGCTTTAGCCACACGTCCAAAGTCAGTGGAGCTTGGTGGAAATTATTTTAAAGGCATTCATTTCGAGCGCCGCACGAACGCGCAGAGCAAGTACAAAAGCGCACGCATCGGAGCGGACGCACGACAGGACGGGAGCCCCAGTGGCGACAGCAGCGACAGCGCTGTATCCTGACCGGCTGGCTCCCTCCGTCGCACCGCCATTCTGACACCTCCCCTTCTAGCCACCGTAGCTCGGCCCTCGGGGCGTCGGCCTCAGCGCCATGGGGTGGCGTTCCTTGAAACTAGGGCGCACGCGAGGCAAGAGGCAAGGGGAATTTATTCTCCGTTTCGCTCCTACAAACTACAGCCTTCGCTCCATGGGACAGGGGACTTTAGGTGCCGTTTGGCGCGGCTTCAAGAGCTGATAACGCCGGTTCGCTCCATGGGACAGTTAATGATTTCGCATTAAAAGAAATTATAAAAGTTTTGGTTTTAGAAGTTCATTGTTTCATCTCCAAAATGCATTCCCCTACCGTTTTGCGGGTTTCAGAGACAAATATATGAAAGACAGATGATGGATCTCGGCCTCAGCCCTCGAAACCGGGCGGTAGTTCACATCACTATACTCAGCTTCAGTGTAACTTGGCAAATAGCGAGCGCTATGGCTCCCTGCAGCCAATGAAAACTTCGGAGCAAAGCCTCGTTACAGCTCTCTGCAGGAGGAGTGGACTTCAGCGATCCGTTGTCACGTGCCTCGCTTTGACCGTCTGATTGGCTCTCTAGGGCAATAGCTCTCGCCGTTTGCCAAGTTTAGGTGCAGCAGAATACGAGTTCAAACTAAATCGCCTAGCCTCCTTGGTGGCTCCGAGGCAAAGCGGCGGCCTACGGATCACCAGGTTGCGGGTTTGAATCCCGGCCCGGGGTGCCCGCAATCTGAAGAAGGCTTACTGCGGAGAAGGCGCCGTGTAACCGAGCTTTCGGTTGCATGTCAAAAGATCCCCAGGTAGCCGATATGAATCCCCAGTTTTCCGCTGGAGCGCGCCAGATGTCCGTTGTTGGTTTGGCACGTAAAACCCCTGTGGGTTCTTAATAAAAGCGAGGAGTCATGAGCGCCACAATATATTATATTTACATATTTATAAAACAGGAAAATGTGAAGGTTGTTCGTGGGTAGGTATGGCCGAAAACTCGCTCACTCTCGTGCTCTCTTCGCGCGCCTCTCCGGCATCCCTGCGTCCTTCTCTTCTTCCTTGTGACTGTAGTTCCTACAGTATACTCCCCCCCTAGAGAGGATGCGGGTTGACGAACGTTGAGCTTTACGCTCTTTCTTGAAATCGAACTTTTTTGGAACTCTGCTACTTCTTGGGGGCGCAGTGAGGAGATCCACGGATGAGGAAGGTTGCGGACATTCCTGAAATGCAGGCTTCAGTCGGTCGATAGACACTGTGTCTGTGCGACCATTGATAAGCAGAGTCATGTGCTTGGCGTCTCTGCGTAGAACTTCGTCTGGTCCGTTGTATGGAGGTTGAAGTGATCGCTTTACTGCATCGTTCCGAATGATGACGTGGGAAAACTTTGATAATGCTGGACTCATAAATATTGAAGATGGTTGTGTGGCTCTTGTGGGGCAGGGTCGTAGCTGTGCCATGTGCTGTCGTAGACGGTTTGCAAAATCCTGTATGTCAGAGATTGTGGGCTCTATCGCAGGTGCAATTAATTCACCAGGCAGACGTAAGGTTGTGCCATAAACGAGCTTAGCGGTAGTGCAGTTCAGGTCATTTTTGATTGCAGAGCGAATGCCGAGAAGTACTAATGGCAAGACTTCAGTCCAACATGATGAATGCGTGGCTTGTGCCATGAGAGCTGCTTCAAGTTGGTGGTGTAGTCTTTAAACCATACCGTTGGCTTGCGGATGGTACGCCGTGGTGTGAATGTGGTTGACCCCCAACAGCTGTGAAAGATGGCGGAAAAGAGATGATTCAAATTGTCGGCCACGGTCAGTTGTGATGGTAGATGGTATACCAAAACGACTAACCCATGTGGTAATGAATGCGTGGGCGACATTTTCAGCTGTTATGCGTGTGATGGGAATTGCTTCAGGCCATCTTGTAAAACGGTCTACGCATGTGAGCATATATCGAAAGCCTTGCGATGATGGTAAAGGTCCCACAATGTCCAGATGGACATGACTGAAGCGAGCGTCAGGTTGGGGAAAAACATCGTGAGGCGAGATGGTGTGTCGATGAACTTTTATCTTTTGACACTGAAGGCAGGATTGTGACCGCCGCCTCACATCTGCGTTGATTCGTGGTCACACAAAGCGTGCGGTGACCAAACGCTGGGTAGCACGTCTGCCAGGGTGGGATAGTGTGTGCAGTGCATCAAACACTGCGCGCCGGAAATGAGGTGGAATGTACGGTCGAGGTGTGCCTGTAGATGTGTCGCAA
Source organism: Ixodes ricinus (assembly GCA_037355805.1). Lineage (NCBI taxonomy): Eukaryota > Metazoa > Arthropoda > Arachnida > Ixodida > Ixodidae > Ixodes > Ixodes ricinus. The sequence goes on from JAZHYW010018018.1 coordinate 113,650, forward strand.
ACTATGGTTGTAGTGCTGCAGGGAACGTTGACGTCTTGTAGTATAAGAGACGTTTGTGATGAGCGGAGCTCACTTAACTCCTTGTCCGTTTGTTGAGCTTGAGCAATAATCGCGAAATCGATTAGTGGTCGGGATGAAGATATCTCATTTATGTTTAATCGTGATAACGCATCGGCGAAGGGGTTGTCCTTTCCTGAAACGAACCTTATGTCGGTAGTAAATTCGGAAACGAAGGACATATGGCGGATCACCCGTGGCGTATGGTTAGAGTGGTTGGATTGAAATGCGTATGTAAGAGGCTTGTGGTCGGTCCATATGCAAAACTGTCTACCTTCTAAAAAATGGCGGAAGTATTTCACGGCAAGGTACACCCCAAGCAGTTCTCTTCGCAAGTACGGTATCTTGTTTCGGCTGGTGAAAACTGTTTTGAGAAGAATGACACTGGATGCCACTGACCGTCTTTGAGCTGTTGTAGAACTGCGCCTGCTGCGGTGTCGGATGCGTCAACTATAATGGAAGTTGGGGCGTCGCATTGGGGGTGAGTTAAAAGGGTTGCTTTGGAAAGAGCCTGTTTGATGGTGGTAAATGCCTCAGTAGCTGATTCTGTCCACGTAAGTTGCTCGTTCTTGCGCTTTGAACCTGCAAGAAGCTGGTTGATCGGCTGGAGTATGGCTGCGCAAGCAGGAATAAAGCGACGATAGAAATTCACAAGCCCCAGGAATTCTCTGAGCTTGGTAGTAGTGGGAGGCTGCGGAAATTTCTTGATCGCTTCGACCCGTTGCGGCAATGGGCATATACCGAGGTGATTGACCTGATGTCCCAAAAAGGAGAGTTCTGAGACGCCAAACTCGCATTTCGCCGGGTTGATGACAACTCCGTAGTCGCTGAGGCGAGCGAAGAGTTGGTGGAGATGACGAAAATGTTGTTTACGGTCCGTGCTGAAAACGAGGATATCGTCTAAATACGCAAAACAAAAGGGTAGTCCGCGAAGTATTTGGTCCATGAACCTTTGAAACGTTTGCGCTGCGTTTCTTAGGCCGAAAGGCATTCTGGTGTATTCATACATGCCGAAAGATGTTACAATTGCTGTTTTTGGTATGTCGCAAGGTTCGACCGGAATTTTATGGTACGCTTTTACGAGATCAATTTTCGTGAAAATTTTAGATCCGTGCAACGCACCTCCGAAATCTTGAAGATGTGGAATGGGACACCGGTCTGGGACTGTCGCGTTGTTGAGAGCCCGGTAGTCCCCGCAGGGTCGCCAATCTCCAGATTTCTTTGGCACCATGTGTAGTGCCGATGACCAAGCACTTGTTGAGGGACGTACAATGCCTAGTTCGATTATGTGCTCGAACTCCTGTCGCGCGATTTTGAGGCGATCAGGAGCGAGGCCTCGAGGTCTTGCAAATACTGGGGGACCAGTTGTTTCCATATTGTGCGTGACAGTGTGTTTAGCTGGCTCTGACGCGTTGGATGACCACAGCAGCTGAGGAAATTTGTCTAGAAGGGACTTCCACGGAGCCTCAAGTACGGGTGTTGATATGGTGAGGTTGAGGGACTCGGTCTTGGACGCGATTCCATGAACGTAGAGATGCGTTCCCGCGTCCAGGAGTACGTTCCTCCTCAGATCAACAAGGAGGCCAAAATTGCGTAAAAAATCCGCTCCCAGGATGGATTGCTGTACATCAGCAACATAAAACACCCAACGAAACGTCCTCCTCAAACCTAGGTCAAGAGTGAGCGACCGTTGTCCATAGGTCTTGATGGCGGAGCCGTTGACAGCTCGCAAGGGGGTGTTTCTGCGGGGCACCGTCGGTCCTGTTTTGTTGGTGGAATCACGCTGACTTCCGCAACTGTGTCAACGAGGTAGCTGATGCTTAGTGGTGCGGTCAGTAACGAAGAATAGACGGCTTGTTCTGTGGCCCGCAACGCCAGCCGCCGTCAGCGCCGGGCCTGCCTGTTTTTCTGGAACGTGCAGGGTGACTCACATCTTCTAGCACGGTTGTCAAAGGTGCGGTGGTGCCAGCCTGTACCACTGCTGTTTGCAGACCTAGATCGACGACGTCGTGGTGGGCTATCGGGGACCTGACGCGTTGTCGGACGACGAGTGTCCAGCCGCAGCTGCTTGAGGTCTTCTGAGAGGTGTGCGACAGTCGATGTCAGCACTTTGTTAGACTCCAGCAGCTGGGGAAGAGTCTCATCCAACAGAGATGTTCGGTGGGGGGGGGTTTGGATGAGTTAGTTGGCAAACGTTGGGTGTGTTAACGTCCATGATTTGGTCCGCCATTCGAGCTAGAGTTTCGACGGAGTCTGTTGCTGAGGTGGAAAGAATCATGCGGACTTGAGTGGGCAGTCTCTGGAGAAATGGTTCTCGGAGTATGCTTGCGTCCATGGTATTTGCCCTGTCACACAGAAGTTGCTCCATACGACGAAGTAGCTCCGATGGTTTCCTGTGTCCAAGTTCCTCTGATGTCAGAAGCTGTTGAAGTCGCCGTTGTTCGGACTCCGTCGTACGCCGAATAAGCTCGGCCTTGAGCATGTCGCACGGCTTATCTTGAGGGGGTTCACGCAGGATATCCCGGACAACCGCCGCCACTCTTTGGGGCAGTGACGAGACGACGTGGTCAAATTCGGACTATTGGGAAGTTATCTTATTCTTCCGGAACGAGGACTCGATGGTCAAGAACCAAAGCTCCGAGTCCAACGACCAGAATTCCGGCAGTTTCAAATTTATTGAAGCAACTGCGGCAGCTGCTGAGCTGTCTTCTGAGTGACTCATGATTGACTGATTGAATGTGCGTCGGGTGATGGGGCGGTTTCAAGGATTTGAACGCCAAAGAGGTACTTGCCTTGACAGATGAGGACGGTGTTTTTGAGTCCGAGTCAATTGTTGGTTCTTAATGAAAGCGAGGAGTCGCGAGCGCCACAATATATTATATTTACAAAAAAAAAAGGAAATAAACGTGAAGGTTGTTCGTTAGGTAGGTATGGCCGAAACCTCGCTCACTCTCGTGCTCTCTTCGCGCGCCTCTCGGGCGTCCCTGCGTCCTTCTCTTCTTCCTTGTGACTGTAGTTCCTACACCCCCAAATTTGACTTTGACTTAAAACTAGATCACCAGTATGTCTTCCGCACTAATAGCCTAACCCGATCATAAGGTGGTGAAGGTTATACTTTTAAAATTTGACTCGCAGCAGCGCCATATTCATTATTGATGCATAATTTCTACAGCCATCAGCCCTCCCGCCCGGCTTTGGCTGCACGTGCGACGAAGTGCTATCCAAAGCAGAAAGCTTGCGCTGGAGGGCGAGCATCTACTGGGTTCTTAATTTGTCACCGGCTGTACATCAAGATATACTTGCGAAGATTGTTAATTGATGCACAACAATGGCCAAAACCAGCGCCGCGGTCCCGTTGACGGTGTTGTTACTGATTGCTTCCTTGGGCAACCGCAGGTTACGGCTCCTGGCTTCCACACTTCGAAGCAGGACTTCATCGTCTTGGATAAGCAGATCTCTATTCTGAACGTGACGCTCAAGTCGCTACAGGCTCCCACGGACACCTTCGTGGACTTGACGTAGCCGCAACAGCCGGTGTCTCTGCCCAGCGCTGAACCAACCACGGTAACCTACCGATCCCCGATGGTCATCCCGCTAGCCGCTGAGGTACCGCCAGATTATGACGAAGACGACGACGATAACGTCGACGAAGTGTCTGATTGTCTGATGATGTAATTGGTGGCGTAGCCGTTGACGTTTCTGGAAATTACCAGAGGGAAGACTTTCGTGGAGAGGGCGGCGTTGAAGAACGCCGTGCTCGGCCTCTGCATGGATGAGAGCATCACGCGCACGTCTTTGTTATATGGAATTTAGGTCTGGCACCACCAGGAAACGACCTAGTCTCGTGGGGTTAATGGTAGTCGCAGCTTCGCTGCTCTGGATCAGGAAAGGAAGCACAAGCTAGTCACTGGCGTGAAATATTATTTCACAGATTAACAGAAAGTCTCTTTGAAAGCAGGGCATTAGATCACAATGGTTTGATTCCAATGGAGTTATTTATATATGGAGAAGTGGTAGGGCAATGACGCAAGCAATTAGGAAATTTCACGGGATATTATTCTCGCGTGGCATGCATCGTGATGCTATATCACAGGTCACGCGAGGAACAATGTATCTTCAAAACAGATGGCATGAATTCCCGATGAATACAGTGCCAATCACCTAAACACCATCCGTTCGTTTGACTCTTTCTTTAACTTGGGAGAGTAAGGTCGCTGTGAAACATGTCATACAAACTTATAGATAATCGATATGCCGTTCACCATTGTCCAGAATATTGCTATTCCTAAGGATCTGATTACGAGCATCTGGGCTGTTTTGTACAACAACGATGTCTTAGTAGACGCTGACTTTTCGGGGTTTGATTTGCGATTTGAACGGTTAAGTTTTATTCATATTAGTGCTATTGTTTACCATATGTCAGCAGTATAGATTTGGGTAGTAGTACCTCAGGACTTGGATACTGCAGACCAAAGTTCATGCACTCTTCAACAATGAACGATTGTGAAGCTACTTCGAAAACTGCTTGATATAAACAAAAATGTGAAAGGCGTAAAGAAACCACGCACATTGGAATAATTTTTCACTGAAGCTGATGCTGTAAGAAGCGTTATGCTGGTAATCCCGAGCAGCAGAAAACTGATAATTTCAGTAAATGAAAGCAGGGAGTAAATACTTTTTTTTAATTTCTCTTTGTCAGTGATTGAAAATGTTTGCTCAAATGCTGAATGCACTGACATCATTTACACGTATCTCTTTTCTTGTTCATTGTGGCAATCTTACTCGGTTTTTAATTTGTGTGTGTGTGTGTGTGTGTGTGTGTGTGTGTGTGTGTGTGTGTCTGTGTGTGTGTGTGTGTGTGTGTGTGTGTGTGTGTGTGTGTGTTCAACCAACGCATGAAAACGCTACCATTTATTGCCAAAGGTTTTAGGGGCGAAGCTCCTTAGGGTCTAGCCTTGTCCGTCCGTCCATCTGTCCGCCCGACCCGCCAACGTCCGTGCTCAGATAAACAAAAAAATATTTGCGCATTCGACAGGATTCGAACCTGTGCGGGGAGACCCCAATGGATTTCTAGTCCATCACCTTAACTACTCGGCCACGACTGCGGGACGAGTAGGGGGCTCTGAGGTGTGGTAGTAACTCAAGAGCTGGGGTTTCTGTCATGGATGAAACATTGCATGTAGCCTCTCAACGTCTATACAGGAGAGGGTGCTGCGGTCAAATGCGTATAGAATCGCGTTAAAAACATTGCATGCATTGGCTCAACGTTCATAGACGAGAGGGCGCTGCGGTCAAATGCTCAAATGCGTATATAACCACGTTCCATACCACACATTCTCTTTATGACATGGACCGTTGACTTAAGCGGTGGAGATGCGTTCCCACGGCTTCTAGCGAATCCAAGCTGATCCGCTAGAAGAACCACTGGCTTTGCATTTCACCGACCATAAAGCAGTAATAATGAAGTCGAAACGCAACCCGGAACTCAGCACTACCTATGAGCAATAAAAAAATCAGCACCATCAGCACTACCTATGAACAATAAAATCAGTATCATCAGCACCACCAGAGCTTCGCCCCAATCAACATCATTTACCCCGTGGAGATGCGGTCATTTTTTTATTCCTATTTTGCGCGAACATTCGTAGCAGATATGCTTAACTACTTTTTTGTCATCGCTTTGTCTGAAAATCCTTAAGTCGCCGTCCCACTGCTCGCACATCATACAAAGACACGGTGTTCACTGCAGAAATGACGACAGAAGTATTTGCAGACGGCCTTGAACGACTAATGTAACAAGACCGTCGTACAGGGCAAAAGCAGGTCTCAGACAGCGTTTGCGGTCAGTCTTTTGTTCGATGCATTGGCGACGCAACAGCGGTTTCCTGCATATGTTGGACACTCCATGTCTCGTGTTAGTTACTCGAAGTGTGGTGTGGGCGGAATCCCCTAACGGTGTGGTGTGGTGTGGTGTGGGCGATGTGGTGTGGCGATGTGGTGTGGGCAACGAAATCCCCCAAACGAACAAATGTCTCGCAGTACTGTTTGTCTCGCAGAAATATTGTTCCGGCTCTTCGTTCAAGTTCTTCCCTTTGTTGTTTCTGTTCGTCTTCACACTGCAGGTTCCGACCGACCCGACTGAGCCATTGTCTCTTAGATTCGACAACCCCGCCGTAGCCCCGCCGCGCCAGTTGTTCAATGGCTTTAAAGCGCAACCTTTCCTCACTGACAACGGATTCGAGCTGCCTCCTTTCCAACACCACTAACACCGGCGTATTGTACGCTATCGCACTCATTTACCCATCATGCACACACGCATGCAGACTCACTCACATTAGATAGTTAAGCTCATTCTTCATCCTCTGCTTGAGGACGAGTTCGTGGCATTTTTCATAGATAAGTGGTGCCGACGAAAGGTGTTTTCGGGTTTTGTGCGACTTCCGTTCGCTAAAAAACGTACCATTTTTTATGAGATTTGATAACTTAATTAAATTGCTGGATTAACGAAGGTGATGCGCTATCTCTTTCGGCTTTTAATGCCATCACCCAATCGAATCCGGTATTTTACAAAGATGCGGCACACTGTTTGTGAGGAATGGCGTTTTGATTTGCACAGTTTTTCACAAATACCTGTCTCGTGTATAAAAAAAAAGTCCCATATACGTTTGCGAGCAGTGTAAAGCGCGCGTTAGTCGGATTCCAATGCGACATGACAGAGTGAATATCTCGTAGATTGGAGGCCTTATGTATAGCTTCGCGGTTGAGAAGCCCGTTCTCCTCAACAAGGCTACTAGGTATTCTGGATGGTTTTTCTATAGCATTTGTGACTTGATTAGACGCTTAGACAACTTGAGACATTGTTTCTGAAGCTTCAAATATGTAGATCACCTAAGACATAGACTCCCGAAAGCCTGCGACGTCGCGAGAAGAGACGGCCACCGAAAATGGGAAAGGAGAGGTGGGGAAACGGGAGCGGAGGGAAGATTACCTTAGCGCCACACAAGAGCGAACGGCTAAACGCAGAAACACACTTTTTTTCTCCTCTTTTCTTTTTGGTATCCTGGAGAGGAGAAATTCAACCTCAACCCTTTCCCGTTTCTCCCTGCGCCCGCATCTCCGGAACGGTCCTTGAACGCGAAACCGACAGTCGCGGCCGTCGGTTTCGTTTATCAAAACTGCATGGTTCTTCCGCGGCACGATACGATGACCCGACGACGACGCACTCCGCTGGCCTCGCCGACAACTCCGCCGACGCCACCGGTATCGTGCATTGCCACCAGCGCGCTTTCGAATCGCCGCAGCCGTTTCTCCCGGACAGTGTTGCCAGACGGAGAAAAAAACAAGTCAGCAGATTGATCTTCAAAAAGTCAGTAGATTTGCATGAAAATCAGTAGTTTCTACGAAATCTGTATTTTGCCATGTTTTGCTATTTCCATTAAACCACACTTCGGAGAAATAGTATAGAGTAACAAATAACAAGGTAATAGACACAAACAAAAATGAAAAAAAAAAACGAGACCAGTCTCGAGTAATGCTTTATGAAGGACAAATTAAAAAAGTAATTTTTTTTAAATTTTTTTATCAGCATTGATTATTGTTGCGATTTCGAGGATTATTCTTTGAAATCGAGACTGAGCCACTTCATGGGTTCAACAGACGAGGGCGACTGTGTGACATCCACCTGTCGTTATTATTGAAACGAAACCAAAACAAGACGTTCCGGCAAGTGCGCGCGCATATGTCCAATGGAAGTCCTCTGCAAGCTGCCATCTTTGCTTACTGGGCTGTGGAAAGTTTTTGACTCAACGCTGTCGACGCAGAGCACTGTTGAGGCTACAAGTCGTCTGCTACGGGCTTATTTCTTTTTCGCCTGACTCAAAGTTTGCGTTCAAACGTGGAGAAACCTAATTCGTTAGCTTTTAAGCAACCGAGGGATAACATATCATTTTTCTTGCCAGAGCCTGCCAAATAAAAGTAAAGAACCGAAATTAGGATGTCGATCCCATGCATTCCGCCGGGCGAATTAATGAAAATGGTGGCCCTCTCAGCTGGGAGCAGCGGAGAGTTCCCGCGCATGCGCTCGCGCCTCTCGCTCTGCAGCGCATGCTGATTGGCTCACTCGAGAGAGGGACGTTACGGCGGCGAGATCATACACTGGCCAAACTTTCCCCATGTATGGCTCTGGCCCGGATGTCACCGTCAAACCTGCTCTGGGTGAATACATAGATGAATATACGGCCAAGTCACTCGAAAAAGACGGGCTTCTGGGCCATCTAGCCAGTGCTTCGTTTTAGTAATTCTTGGAGAATATGAGTTTCCTTTGATGGGCAACCATGGGAACTGAAGGGGGCAAATAATAAAACTTAATATGTTAACTAAAAAAAGTCAGTAGATTTTCTGTTTTTTCAGTGAATCAGTAGACCCGGAACGAAATCAGTACATATACTGATAATTCAGTAGACTTGGCAACACTGATCCCGGAGTACGAAAACGACGGTGACGAAAACACGAAAAGAAACGTGGTTCGGGGAGTGGCCGTTAATGACCCAAGCGCTCGCACACTATCTCTGCCCTTTCTGCTCTGCGCTACCATATTGGTCACCGTTCCGCGCGCTCTTCCTCTCGTTTTTCCTGTGGCCGCGCGCCCTATGGCTCCGTCGTCGATGTGCCAGGATTTCTCCGTATCGAAGAGCCTATGCCTAAGAACAACGTGCGAACAAAAACGTACCAAAGCCTTTTACTGCCGTGCATTTTAAAAGTTACAAAGCTCGAAAGATACGTCAGAAAAAAAATCAAGTTTATTTTTCGTTTTGTTAATCCATCATTCATCTTGAAATTGCACACAAACACCATACATTCGACTTCATTATTCACATTTGTTTACATATTTACGCTTTGGTACTTTTGCTTCGCTCAATACGTGGTGGTGGTGGCGGCGGCATGTTATACTTCGTCAATTAAATTTAATATATCTTTTTTTGTGAAGGGTTGGATGATATGGGTACTCACATGAGTCGCTTCGTCGGCGCATGCAATCATTCAGGTCAAAACGCCACATGAACAGCATCAGTCTGCTGCGGCGCCGTGAGACTTGGATCATAGAGCTGGTTTAGCTTCAACATGGCGGGAGAATCAAGAAATGATTGGCAGGACTTATGCCATAAATATATCGCACAAAACTAAACTAATGTTAAATATGAAACACCCAATCAACCTTGTTGTTTAAAGCTGGAAAACGAGCCAGTTCACCCTATCGTCCTCACATTGCTTCTGTTTTGACCGCAGCGCCTTTTATGGCGTCTTGACCACTGTCCAGAAGAAATGGCTCATGTCACCGACGACTGTACATGGTGATCTTATTACGTGTCTTTCTTTTGATCTGCTGTCAGCTAACACCTTTCATCCACATCAATGTGGACATTAAACTACGCACAATTTGTCCACTGTCGATGGTGTCTCTTCTCTTCTCACTCACTACTAGCGGAGACTGTTTCCCTGGTGGTGATGGTAAGATGGTAAACCACCTAACATCGTGCATGTATTTGTGTGTGCCTGTGTTCGATCATGACGTTCTGTTTTTAGAAAAATCACCGACACTGCGTTCGACACTCATGCGTTTAAGCTTCCTGACACCACCGATAAAACCAAAAATGGTAAAACACCGCCCACGTGGTCATTGCGCTGAAATTGAGTCAGTGTTTGCGCAGTTGCACTGGTGTCTGGACATCGGATTATTACAAAAAAAGTATATTTCCAAAAGCCATCATTACCTCGAGATGGTAGGACTCGTGTCCACTAAAACCGGGGTGTAAATTATTGCGTTAAACTGCAGTCCTGCTTCTCGCACGCTACTAACCTTCCCCTGTGAAGTCATCGACTTCTTGTGGTCACGTGTTTGAAACGGATGTGACGTAGTCGGCGACCAAGATACCTGCGGGGCGCTGACGGTGAAGGTGGGCTCTTCTTTCTTCACATTTCTCTAGGCGCATCTCTTTCTACTTTGTTGCTGATATGGGCACGTTCGCCTGATATGTGTATATTTCCTGGCTTAGGACTGTGTGCACGTGTCCGATGTTCTTCGCATCCCTACTGTTTTCATGTTGGTCATGTTGCACGTGCACTGAAAGTTAGAGAGTCACGCTAGCTAAAAACGAGCTGTAGAGCAAAACATTAGTTTGTTTTCGTGGCACCAAGAAAGCTCTCTCGTGGTTTTAGGAATGTAATTTACAATTTCGAGGACACTTATGTGGGAACGTTTATTTGGCCACTGGCGATGTATGCATCTTCGCACGCTTACTATACACCAACACGAGGCCCTGACGTCCCGCCGCTGCGGTGGGGCTGCTGTCGTCACATGAGCGGGCGCTTCACTTTACGCGATTCTGGTTTCTGCACACGCGCAGTGGCCACACCTGGTGTGACCAAACGGGGACTTGTTTGTAAACCGCGTATTTGTTTATACGCGTAAGAGGCGGTTCCCAGGAACAAAGAGAACGCGCGCGCAAAAAAACAAAACAAAAACGGTTACGTCATTCTTTTATTAAAGTAGGAATACAAAACACAGTTTAAAAACTGTTACTGAAAATAGTTTTGACTTCCAGGTACTCGACAAAAAAAAAACGACTTTGCCTGGAGCGGCCCTTTCAAGCTTTTGACAAAAAACTGCCTGATGTCTGGACGCCCTATTCTGCGCGTTCTGGTCTTTCCTGTGCACGTGATAAGTCACAAGCCTATCACAAAAGCTAGCCGCCATTGTATCTACACACTGCCTCCTTCCAAAGAGAATCAGCAAAGGCCGTCGTCTCCTACAAAGGCCGAGGGAGGTCAGGGGCTGTGTTCCAAACTTTCCTCGATCTTACTGCAGGGCAAACTAAGGAAGTAATCCGTTACAAGTTACGGTTACTTGCAATTCATTACTTTTTCAAGTAATTTTGTAAATTCCACATCACTTTTTTGGAAGTGTTTTGTAATGTAATTTTGCTACAAAATATTGGTAACGAAATACTTTAATTAATTGGTGTTTTTTTAGAAGATATGAGCATAATGCAGTAACTGGAGCAATGCGAGCAGAACATGCAGCTGCATAAAGAGTGCAAGTTCACCAACATAGAAAACATCAGGAAGGGGAGAGTCGCCGAAAAGAAAACACGATTTTTTGAATGGCCGGTCACTAGAACCACTAGAAAAACGGGCAAGGCATGTACAAATATACGAAAGACAAAGATCAAATAAGACAACACCGAGTACGCCCCCGTCGCCTTCCATCGTGTTTTTCTTCTTCTCCCGAACAGGACAAAGCTCTTCGTGTTTATTTGTTTTTGTCTTTTACACCGTTTCACCCTTTCCAACTTCTTCGACGTCTCCCGCCACCTGCACAGACATCAAACGCGGGTCCGTACCCCTCCATTCGCGGGTTCACAACTCGCGTAACAGACGATGTAGCCTCGCGCGAGGGGTTCGAATCCTCTTTGTCTTTGATGTGCGCTACTTTACTCTAGCACGCGTTTGAGGCACGGCTGAAAAGCGCCCGGCGCGAGGCTAAGAGAATCGTCTTCGAGGGTAAAGACGATACTTCTTTTGGTTTACTTGTCTCGGCATGGTGTTCGAGTCCACTCCTCTCTTTACGGTCAACTGTAAACATAAAAGAGGGGAGGGGGGTTAGGCATCTAAGGAGTTTGTTTGTCTATTGCTGACAGAAAGAGAGAGTGAGAGAACGCGTAAGAGCGGTGTGATCCTGTATTGTTTTGTGAGCCCGATGGCCACCACTTCTCTCGCTCTCTATGCCCTCCCCTCCCCTGGCGTCCACGAATATTTGTATGAAAGTGAGATCCGATGAACGCTGGTCGAGTTTTCGGCCATGGAGTGTCAGTCGTCTCCATGGCCATCTCTTAATGAGATCTTCAAAATTCAGGGCATTAAGGAGAACGGAAACCTCGTGTTTCGCTGCGTACTTTGCTTGCCAAAAAACACACATTGTCATCAGCTAGAACAACAAACTGTAATCTACGTAAACGCATCAAGGTAAGGTGCGACACCTGCTTTCTGCATCGGCTACACAATGTAATGTTAAAACCAAGTTTTTCTTTTCGTGTGAATAACAGGCGCAACACCCGAGTCAAAAGGAAGCTTTCGTGGATCGCTTATTTAGCTCCGAATCTCGTAGCGGAGGTTTCAGCTGCTACTGAGCGTGCGCACCGCTAGCTTTGTCTGCACAATTCCAGGGATCATTTCCGGAGGCCGTAAGCTAGCGGGATGGCAGATATTTTTGCAGCTTTCGGTGCCTTGTCAGCTTACAAATGAACGGAGTGCACCTACACTCTTTCTCTTAAAAGCAATATTTTATTTTTACAAGGACTACCGTAATACGGGCGTATGAGAAATGGAAAGTAGCGTTGCAGAACATTTCTGAAAAGTATCAAAATTGTTTCTATTGTTTTGTGGGTAAGTGTACGGAAAAAGTAACGTGAAAGTAATTTGTTACGTAACGAGTCAAGTAATTCAATACTGTTCAGCGAAAGTAATTTTTAACGGTAATCCATTAAATTTGAGGCTCGGTAATTTGTAAAAGGGTTGATAACTGGGCCAGTTGGTAGTTAGACATTCTGAACGGTTTTAGCGCAGACATATGAAGAAGAGAGAAGGGACAGAAAAGAGCGCTCTTTCTGTCCCTTCTCTCTTCTTCATATGCCTGCGCTAAAACCGTTCAAACGGTAATTTGTAATTGTAATACATTACATTTTTCAAGTAACGACCACAAGTCTGCGCCAAAGTAAGGGTTTTGTAGCTTTGGCGTTCGAACACTTACTCGCGTCCAGCATCGTTCGAACTGCGTTTTCACGTGACACGACACTTCTGGAGTAACTCGGATCCATTTGGGTAAGATTTAGAATACTGCCATGATCTGGCTTTCGGGCACCGGACGCTGACGTCGTCTGCTAGTCGTAGCAATTAGCCCCGAGAACATGGCGTGGCGCCACCTGACGGGCCTATCGTCGTGACGTAGGATGAGGGATCACGTGACCGTTTCCTGCACTCTGCGTCAAGAATGGAGTGTCTCGGTCTTCACTTTTTTAATACTACGGGTGTTTAAGGCTTCTTTTAACCCAATGTTTCGTTTCACTACTCGACCCAGTCGAGTTCCTAAATCGGCTACCGTACGAATGCTTCCGGGGAGCCGGTGAGCCGGTTGCAGGCGAGCAGGGAAACGGTCGCTGCACGGAAGCGCGGCGGCGTGGACTGGCGCGGCGGAGGGTACGGGTCAACTTGTCGTTTTCGGCGGCTGTCTCGCGTATCGCAATGAATGCTTACGAAGTGCGACCTACCGTTGAAGGTAGGCGAATTTTTTTTTTAACTTCTATTCGACCGGGCATTCCGTTACAACTGTGTACCCCTTTTCAGTTGTGCTGTCTGTAAGCAGCATCAATGCGTTCGTGGACAAGGCCCACTAAATGTCCCGCCTGTTGCTTGAGGGCGAAAGTGTTCTTGAAGCGGGACACGTGTTCTGTAGAATCAAGAAGCTGGATAAGGATTGCTACACGTTCATTGGATTCGTACTCCAAACGTCGGCACTCACTTCGTACCCGCACGAGCTGGATGGAAGAAACGTCGGTGACACATCGAGCTCCTGCAAAGCATGGGTGAAGGAACATGCCGTGTATCATTACTTGGTTAGGTTGTATGTACCCACCGGCCAGCGTGCTGTGAAATCGATCGAGCTCGCGGCCAGAGCCGGGAGCGAAACAACTGGAGCACTCAGACAGTTGCGTTTGATTGCGTTTGACTGCGTTTCGGCTGCGAGAAACCAGGACATCCCTGCTGCTTATATCGCGTGCAAACATGATTCCTTGAATTGGATTCCACGCTTCATACGAAGCACAGATGTGCCGGTGTCTCGCTTTCGGTTCTCAACACAACGCAGTTAAACGCACTCATGAACGCAAGTGTCTCAACCGGCCTTTAGAGATTGCGATTTGCGATGAACGGTGAAGTGAAACGCCTTTTGCCAAATATAAGTCGGTCATCTCCCGTTGTTATCGTAGCTCAGGAATAAAGAAAACAAATTCTCGTGGCTCAGTGGTAACATGCTCGCTTCCCAAGTCGCGAGTCGCAAAATCAGTACGGTGCAACAATTGTTTTTCTAATGCGAATAGCATTCTTTGGATACTTCACGCACTTTTCGTCTATGTATCTATCTATCTATCTATCTGGCTATCTAACCTCTTACGCCGCGGGTCGATAAATAAATAAAAAAGACCGGCGCCGGCTGGGATTCGAACCGTTGACCCTTTGATCAGCAGGCAGACGCGCTAACCACGGAGCTATGAAGGCAGTTTTTTTTTATTGCAAAGGAGCTATGAAGGCAGTCATTCAACGCACTCTAAACGGTTGTTTATATCTTTACCATAGGACGCGCTTACAGCGCTGTCACAGCTACCGGTGCGCGCACGTTCCATGCACGAGGGCTACTCCGCTCTCGTGAGGCTGAGCACGGCCGCTAGCTCACCCTCTCCCGCGCTCGGGAGAGGGTGATGTAGCGGCCGTGCTCAGCCTCACGAGAGCGGAATGAGCCCTCGTGCATGGAACGCGCGCGCACCGGTAGCTGTGACAGCGCTGTAAAGCGCGTCCTATGGTAAAGATATAAACAACCGTTTAGAGTACCGTTGGTTGAGACTAGCTGAGACACCAGAAAGTCTGGTCGGTACCATTTTGAGTGTTTGTGCGTATAGCGCGTGCTTTGCTCGCCTTCCTAAGTGACACAAACGCACGTGCTGGGCTGCGGAGATCGTGCGCAGGGCTGTGAAAGTGTCAACAAATTTAGAATCGCCTCAAGAGTGGGCTGGCGTATCTAGAGTGTGCCGGCCACCTGACGAACGCGCATAACTCCGCACCGTTTGATGCTATTCGCATTAACGTAGATAATCATTCCCAAAGGATGGGTTCTGCTGATTTTTTTTTTTTTTACGTTTTTGGAGCACAGGTTTTGTAACTTTTCTGGGATGTCGGAATTTTCGAGCGCCAAATATTAAAGCTTGTTGATAACATTTATTTCATAAACTAATATAAGACCATTCAAAGGCCAATGACGGTTCGTGTACAGCATCGCTGTTTTTCTTTTGTAAAGAAAGATTATGCGAATATTTCCTGTAGCTAGGTGTATTAGAGTTGTAGAATTGTTTTATTTGGGCTCCTACAAGATAAGCAGATAGGTTACAAAAATAAAAATATTACTTGCTAATACGAGTGCAGCTACATGCATCAGCAATCTTTAAAGTAAAATAAATAAAGCCACGTAACATTCTCACATTTATGCAGCTGCTGGTTGCTTAAATACCACTAAGCTGTGAGTGATGTTTGCATTAAAATAGTCAGTGAAATTTTATGGCTTGTTACCCTCTGTAAATCACTGTTTCAAGTCTATTAGCACTCAGCTCTACTTGCATTGCGTGACGCCAACTTGTACATACATTTTTAACCCCATTGTTCAAATAATATTGAAGCTGTATGAGAAAGGTACTGCCACGCAGGGTGAGACTGTTCACATTTTATGAATCATATTGGAATGCTTCTCCTTGGGGTAGATGTGGTAGCTGATGTTTTGGTCGGTCGCGTAACTGCGGCATTGCGGCCCCGAACAGTACTTTACCATTGCTCCCTGAGCTCGACAGCTGCCGAAGCCGATCCACGCCTGTACTGATCAAGCTCCAAACACAGAAAAAACTGCGAAAGTACCGATTGAAGGGCTTCCGAAGGCCCCGACCAAAGCAAGGCGGAATAGCTGGCCTTATCACGTGATCCTCCATCCTACGTCACGGTCGAGCGATCGCAGCGCTCCAATCGGTCCCGCTCGGGGCCAATAGCTGTCGCCTTTACTATGGCTTTGGACCTTTTTCGAGAAGCGTTCTGCGCACGCGCGAGCGCCCGATGCCAAGCGGTTGAAGTCGGCACGAAAAATCAAGGAAATTTTGAAGGAGGCTGTGGATCAGCGAGTAAAACACGTAATTGCAGCATATATATAATTGTGTTAACACCTGAGTAACTTTGACCCCTTTTCCTCGTTTGCAGATTTTCTCGGACCAAGGGTATCTTTCGGCTTCTGATTTGAGCTCCTATTTTGGACCGTCACCGTTGCAGGCAACGCCCTCTGTGAAAAACTCTATCAAGTCCGGCTTTGGCAATATTTGGGAAATCTGGATTGATTCTCCCGCTGCTGTCGGGCAGCTTCGATAAATATTGTTGATTTTATGGAGACCCTTTCATATTCGTCAGTGAAAGAGAATTTTCTCGGGCATCTTACTGTTGTGCTAAAAGAAGAACACGCTAGATACGAGTTGCTCGAGAAACACTTTATGCATGCTGTGGGCTGGAAACAAAGAAATGCACAAAGCAGCTCGCGTTTGAACGTTCGCACATAACGTAATATGTTCCAATAGTGTCAAACACGTATGGGCTACGGCAAAGCATGAGATGCAGTAGCGTATTTATGTACCACGCAATAATATTGTACACTAGGTGAGCGTAAGGAAACAAGCGTTTGTAGCAAGCAAGATGCAGTGTTTTTATTGTGGCTTCCAAACATTACGCACGCGTGGATAACGCATAACATTCTTAAACACGCAAAGAAAAAGAAAAAAACGCATGTCGACATGTACAGTTTTTTACAATATGAAAGACTCATTCGCCCAGGCAGCTACTCTCCAAGCAATGTGGACCTAGCCAAAGCCAATCCAAAACGGCGGCCTCAAGCTTCCTCGTCTAGTGGGTGTTTCATAATGCTGGAGGCTGTGCTTGACATCTATCAGTATATTCAAAGTGTACGCTTATATTGCACTGTACAGTACAATTTAGACAGATCGTGTTATAAGCTTTCTCGATTGGTAAAAAAAATAACTCGCGACGTTTGCAATTTTGGATAACACTCGCCGATTCACTCAAGAACGTCCTCGCGTGTGTTTATAAAAAATTGTACGGGACATTGTACGATTGCCTTTGGCGTAATTTGAGTTGAGCGGCGGTGGTACGGAATAAAGTTGAATGAAGCAACAAGTGGTGTGTCTGCGTGTCTTGCTCCTGAAGCCATCATCACGGAACCCGTGGGTGGTGAATTGTACCGGCCATTCCACTGCTCCCCAGGTAGGCTTTTGGGCTCTCGAGCGATGAAGTTTGTCTGCTGATAGCAGTGTTGTAGCCGTTACGGAAAAAAGTAAGAAGTTACCAGTAACGCCGTTACTTGTAAGGCGTTACTGCCAATACTGGCTGACAGTGAACGTACGCCCAACAGCTCCTTTAAAGCAGAAGTGCTCCTATCGCTTCGCGCAATAAGAATCAATTAAATGTTGTTTCTACGTCCTACAGTTTTTCACCGAAGCGAAAGTATGTAGAGGATCTGCAAACGCCACCTAAATAGAAAGCCGTTGCTGAATGTTATACGCCACGCACTGAGGTCTAGAGCCGGACGCGTATACTGGACAGGAGTGCTGGGTCATCAGTCGTCTGGGACTCGCATGTAATCAGTCCGAACACGAGCTGGCCATCGGAAGGTGACGTACAGAATTCCTCACTGCGGCCTTCTATCCGGGTGTTGATGGTTCTAGTCGAACAATATTGGGCATCGCATTTGGCCGACAGAAAGCTTGGAAAAAAACCGTTTCGTACTGTCAAAAAAAAAAAACAACACAGGTAGGTTTTTTTTTATGGCTAGTTTAAAGACAATATGAGTCAATTTTTTTATAAGAACCAATAACTATAGTGCATGGAATGAGTTTTCGATATCTATAAAGGTAAAATACAAAGTATTCTTAAAATTTGAAGAGGTAACCTAGGGGCTACAAAAGTTCAAACGTTTTGCTCCCAAAGAAGTTCCCCATTGAGTTAACCCGCGCTGCTGAAATTCAAATTTTTATTCAACTTGACGGGTACAAACCTCCGAAATATCAGAAATATTATACACCTAAAAGTGAAGTGGGACAACTGAAATGTGCTCCTCTGGGAACGTTACCGTAAGAATCGGTATTGGTCAACGTTTGCCATCATTGCGCGTAGCCCGTCAATTGTTTCTTTGCTTCAGAACGACTTTGTTCTGACCGCGAACAAATAATTACGCGTACTGAACACGTCGCGGGTACCAATGATAAAACTCTTCTGAAACGCGAAAAGGCCCGGAGCGATAGGAAATTATCTCTGTGCTGCTGGCTGATACGCAGTAACGTAAACTTTAAAGAAAATTAGGGCATTTTTCGAGTAACAAGCGCCGTCTCATAGGTCTGCGAACTGAAAGAACAACATGCCTCCGCCCGTCAAACACAAACGGGGCGCCGTATCTGTTTTTATTGCTTTATATGCCCCATTAACTACGGATGCTCAAAAAAAATCACCAAAGAAGACAAAGCACACGCAAAAAACGATGCTGACCATGTGGATCGTGCGGGACGGCGTCCTCCGAAATTGGCGACATCGGGAAGCGGAGCCAGGGGAGAATATAGTTTTAGCGACCCGTTTTTGCACACCCGATATGTTACGATAATACGCACTGCGCACGCGCTGCCACAGAAGACTCGCATATGCGCAGTTCGTATCTGAGGGTCCAACGTACCGTATCGGATGGGCAAAAACACTTCCCTAAAACTCCCTGTTGTGAAACGGACTGTATATAATTGCCTCGTGCACTTAACATAGCATTGCGTCGTATAACGTGCTCTTGTGCAGTACCTTCCGCGGCCTACATTTCGTGCCATCGAATTTGTTGTTCAGGGCAATCCTTGCCGAGAAGAACAAAGTCGATTGTGCCGAATGTATCCTGCAGAAGGTACGGGCACAGGAGCATGGTACGAAGCAATGGCGGCTGATGTGGCGTCAATGCAAGCCGTGTATAGTAAGTGCCCCCCAAAACAATTTAAAACATTTTTTTTGCCGCAAGAACGAGCTACGCGTTTTTGAACGCTCATGCTGTGCCGGAATGTATACCTCTAGCGGTCCGAACCAGATGCCAAAGTTTGAGAACTGACCATTATCTTAAGTTCAAAAGCTAGAACCCATTTTCTGAAATTTTCGAGGAGGAAAATGGAGGCCGATGAATCTCTTATAATACGTGCGGTTGATTGGCGCCAGTTACCGAAAGCGGCCGAAACCGGGCCCCAGTTTCTTTTATTTTATCACTTATAACTTTTGATTGAGATAACGGTTAGTACTGAAACTCTGACATCTGGTTTGGACCGATAGGGGTATACATTTGGTTGAATAATGAACGTTCGCTAATGCGTTATTAATTTTTTTGCGGTGAAAAAAAAGATTTTTTGGGACATCCTATATATATATATATATTTATTTTGACGCCACGCTTGGTTTTGCTATTTTAACTGTGGCCCAATTTTGCTTTGGTGTCGCGAACCTTGGCACTTGTAGTGCTTTAAGCTGAAATAAAACCAAAAGTTACATTGTCGTTGTTGTTGTTGTTGCTGTTTTGCCGCAGCGGGCGTAATGAAAGTGTCTCGTGACCAATCCAATCATCTTGAGCAAAACTTGTCTTATTGCTTGTTCGATGACGAGCCATCGCCGACTACTTTAGGTGCAACCCCACCCTTGGTTAGTGTGATTCTGAACCAACAGATGGCGGTGGGATCACCTTCCAGACCTGTACATCAATGCGAGAAATCGTGTGTGGTGGCGCTTCAATACAGTGGGGTGTTTTTCTATGTCCTGAAATATACATCCCTAATCCTTCGCTTTTTTTTTTCTGCGCGAGCTTTAATTGTAACGCGCACGGCTGCGCCAGTTGTCATGCAAAGGGGCCAGTTGCCTACGCTCCGAGCTCACTTCTCCAGCAAATGTGGGTAGAACAAAGCGCGAAAATCGTCCTGAGCCAAATGGCGAGACACATGCACAACAAAACAACTGACGCGTTGAAAAATATAAAATTGCCTGTGCGCGGTTAGCACCCCGCGGGGATTTTGAAGGCCAATTACGCATATTTCAATGTGATCAGATTTATATTACGGGCCGGCACTTTTGTCGTCCATGTGTTTGGCTCTTTGTGGATTTCCTGGAAAACGTGATGACGTGATAGACGTGGGTTTTCAATATTCTAGCTTGAGGAATTAAACACCTCAAGAATCAAAACAAATGAACTATTTTTTAGGGGGTCAGGTGTCTCATTTAGGTAGCTGGGTGTTTATTTTGACCAAAACCACGAGACTGGAACACAAAACAAAAAATGACACTCAGGTTTAAATATTGAGTTTGTTAAACTCAAAGTAGGACTCGTGCGGGAGTCATACTAAAGAATGCCAAGGTTAAAAATTTACTCGCAGCAATAAATGATAAGAATAGAATTTTAATACGAGTTCAGTGGTAAATGCAATGACTGATCCAGGCAAAGATTCTAGGTCTGTGGATAGCTTTTGCACAGAGTTCAAGCAATGCACCTGTCTTAATTTGGTGATTTATGCGCGCAAGTAGTGGTGTGCAAAAATGAAAAATATGCAAACGGGTAGAGTTTGACGTTGTATAAAATATAGTGTAAGCACGCACATGGTACACTCTCAGAAAAAAAAATATTGTTACACCCTTTGTCGACACCCCAAAACTTCAGTCCGACGTAGAGCGCGCTGACCTCGAACAGACTGCTTCAACTTTAACGAGATTGAGAACGGTGAAACTCTACATCATTAAGGCCACAGTCCCACTGAATGTGGCAGTTTAGGTACTTTTTGGCAGGTCATTACTCATCTCCTTTTAAATACTGTTTTGTGGGATTGATGTCATTCGAAAGGCAATGCAATCCTCTTTCATTTGATATTATGTATGTATTGGTTTATACTGTTCATGCGCATTTGTAGCGTTGCGAATATGATGGCGCGGACCCTCACTTGCTCCGCTGGTTCATGTTTTATGAACGATTCATTAAAGATAACACGGTTCCAATAGAGCAGTTTTGTTAAGATGATGTCGGAGCAGAATGTAACGATATACTTTTTTGGTATTTGCACTACTTTGTTTTTTTCAGCTCTCCAAATATTGCCCTAAAATTGACATTTTTCAGCACAAATATGTTTTTAATGACAAGCGCTAGGGCAATGAAATTAGCTACAGATGTAGTGCTTATAATTGGTAATATGCACAAAAAAATTTAATGTTGTGTAAAATTTTTTTGTTTAGATATTCTATATCAAATCGTAGCACTTTTTTGTGCTTTGAGTCATGGTACTTCAAATGCCGCTGAGTAAATAATTAAACTATGGTAAAATCTTTTATAACATTAAAAACTACAATAGTTGCCCAAGAGGTGGACGGTGGCTTTTTTTCATTTTCAAAGTCATAACGCGTCGGGAGCCCTTCAAACTTCCCTGTTTTTGACGCACATCTTTTTTGAACATCAAACAGATTTATTGGCATCTAATAACATTTATTGTATGGAATAGATATACATTGCGATGTATTAGATTTTCCCAATGATCTTGCTCTTGGTTTCTTAATAGTTGTAGAGCTTAGCTAATTTTAAAAACAATTAAAAACTGTTTGGGTGTTTTGTTGCGCTACCTGGCGGATGGCAGACAAAACTGCTGATTTCTAATGTTCAAAAAATTTTCGAGGGCGGCGTTGGCGTCTGTATCATCATCAATCTCCGTGTCGTTTTACCTTCACATTTAGAAAATATATTGGAAGATTTACTATCGATAAATGAATGGTTTAAGTACTGGGTCAGGTTAATAAATCTAAGACAAATAATTACACAAGCGTAGCGTGATATAAAGTGTTCATTATTCGATATAATTGAAATCAATAAACGATAAAGACGAAGAGGAAAAGAATACACCGGAGTTCACTTCATGCCTAGAGTCACTAAATGAGCTGCGCTTAAAGTATCGGCACTCCGTTCCCCAAAATTGTTTTGGGCGCCGCCATTTTGGGTCTTGTGCAGAGCAAAGGCAACTGCCAATCGTCATGATCCAAAAGTGCGACTTCCTCTGCATTAGATGCGGTGCTAGGAAGCTGATGCAATATTGCTATGCTCTGTCGCGGGTTGTTTAAATATTTGTGGAGGACGGAAAAGCGTTTCCTGTGATTTTAGATAAAGCTTCAGATAACTGGCAACCATGATTTTAAGCCACAATATGGCCAAGTGTCGTTACTCTGAAGCGTAGCTAATTTACTGGCACTAGCGGGAACAATGAGGAAGAGGCAGGTGTCAAAAGGTAGTGGCTTGTGGAATCCACGGGGCTCACGTCATGGCCCCTCCAGGTATTACAAGCTTCTTGAACAAGGGCATGAATAGTGTCATTAAATCAGCTACGCTTCAGAGTAGCGACACTTGGCCATATTGTGGCTTAAAATCATGGTTGCCAGTTATTTGAAGCTGTATCTGAAATCACAAGAAACGCTTTTCCGTCCTCCACTTTAAACAGTTTGCGACAAAGCAAAGCAATATTACATGAGCTTCCTAACACCGAATCTAATGCTGAGGAAGTCGCAATTTTGAATCATGACGATCGGCAGTTGCGCTTGCTCTGCACAAGCACCAAAATGGCGGCGCCCACAACACTGTCGGGGAAGAGAGTGCCGATACTCTAAGCGCAGCTCATTTATTGGCCCTACTTCCCGCGAACCTCCTTTCCCCTGACTGAAACTGAAACTTAATATGAATAATACACCATTATTATAGCTTATTTAGTTTTAACCATCTACACACAATGAGAGGAGGAAGCGGCCGGGTAGGAGAAACGCGGGTTTTATGTGCGACTGTTCTAATCAACGTTAGTTCTAACCGTCTCTAAAGAGAGAACGCGCGAGCTTGCGCTGGTTAAAAAAAAGACGGTCCAAAGAAAAGAGGCGGCACGCTGTGTTCTGTATGTGTCTAATTGCAAATTTACGTGCCTGATCTTGCAAAATAAATCGAATCAAATCAAATGTTGTGTGTATGTTTATACAGCCGGAAGTTAGTCTGCCTTAGTGGGCGTCTGGTGTCTCAGGTGTAGATGAGCAATTTAGCCAGTGCGGTACAACCGCAAACCTGGGGTCTTTAACGTGCTCCACGCAGTAGTGATACACGACCGCACGCCGGTATGATGCTCTTCCAGATCGAAACGGGCAGGGGCAGGGTGGGTTCTGCAGCGCGAGCTTTCGCTCCACGTGCTCCGAGCTGCCGAGCTGGTGTGCGCTAGACCATGCACTCGGCCACCGATCGCCCCCCCCCCCCCCTTGTGCGTCTAATTTATATACAGGTATAAGTATTTGAAGATCGACGATGGACGTCGATCGTCTCGAGTTAATGTAACGTAATAACAATATATAAATAATAAACATATTGAAGGATTGAACGACTCAATTTTTCAACTCTTGGATTGTAATCTGGCGGTAGCCTATTGTACTTACTGTTGATGAAGAGCAATATGAGGTGACGAGGTAATGATTAAATGATGAGGCTCTATAAGGACGACGATATTAGTGGGTGTCGAACCACAACGTACAGTGCCAGACTTGTTTCAAGTATCGTGTACCCAAAGACCTTTCTTCACCCGCAACAGAATATGGTAGAATCAATGAGGATGCTGCTTTACAACTGTACGTGGAACAGGACAACTGCAATGTGCAGAAGTGCGGCTTATTCGTTAATGTGAAGGACGGATTTCTAGCAGCATTCCCTGATTGACTACTTGGAACAAATGGCCTCGTTGACATAATGTGTCCCTGTTCCAAAAGATTCTTGAAGCCTACTGAAACCGCAAAGGAGTATGAGGCGAAAAATAAGAAAAAGGAGCCTGGTGTGAAAGGTCCAAATCACCACCATAGCTTCTACTACCAAATACAAGGGCAGTTACACAATACACAAAGATAGTTTTGTGATTTCGTTATATTTACACTCAAGGGCATTGATATCCAACGTATTCAGAGAGATGACACCTTCTTGTCAACCAACATAGAGCCTTTTCTACTCAAAGTTTTACACGAAAGGTCCGACCGAATAAACTGCCATTACTCCCGATCTGGGAATCTCTCGATCTTCGTTCATGGCCATAGTATCATGAGATCGAGGGGTGTGGCTCTTCGTCCGCCGAACATTGCTTCGGCGGATGTTTTTACCGTGTGAGATGAGACCGTCGCGTGCTGCTGGAACAAGAACCTGGCGATTCTTCACTGAACTGCTTCTTCCGTAAGCTTCAAGAGGGCTTTCTTCGTTTCGCACACCATCTGTTCTGCTTGCCCGTTAGTTGCAGGATGGTATGGTGCACTAATGTAATGCCTAATGCCGTTTTTTTGTTTTTTGTTTTGAAGGGGGGGGTTCAAAAACTTGTTTATTTTATTTGAAGCAAGATTTGGCGCGTTATCAGAGAAAATTATTTTCGGTAGGGCAAAAGTAGGGAAAAGAGAGCGTAGAACGTCAATGACGCGTTTGTACGTCGTGGCAGGCATCGTGTAAACTTCCAACCACTTAGAGTACGCATCAACCATGACTCCGCAGATGCGGATACGTTTCGCCACCCACAGACTGAATAGTGGATCGTTTTCAGTTACAGTTTATGATGGCGCTGGACTCGAGGAAGCCTTCGACTCTTTCCACAAAGTTAGCCCAGGTGCCAGCACTTTTGTCGAAAGCGGTTAAGTGTTCGAAACGTCGACAACGTCGGTAGCCACGTGCTGTGCTTGACACTTGACGCTTACCATTCGCTGAGAAGAAACTTGCTTGTTCGTCTGCCACGTGTCGTCCGATATCAGGTCATCACCGCTTCTTCATCTCCCGACAAAACAGGTCGTAATTGTCCGCATGTCCATAGTTAGCACTCACGTGAACTTATAAATTCCCATACGCTCATAACTAGCCGTCGCTAAACGCTGTTCATTCATAGCGTCTTCATTGCAAATAAACGTCTTCCTATTTATTCTGATGATTTTCATCATACTCCTCCTAAGCTGTACTTACAACATTATATGTGTCGGTACTTGCGAAAATATTGCAACCATAGAGTAATATAGTAAAACGTAAAGAGTGGCCACTCCCATAGACCCCAGCGGCCCACTTGACTACCAGCGCTCCTAGCGGCCGCCGTGAAATTTTTCTCGACTTCCTGTTTGAATGCTTTCGGTTTCGTTTTTCAACATGGATAGAGTCACAGAATACTAGTAGTCAAATGAATGGATAACTAATATTAGTGCTTCCAACTGTATTTGTCGGTAGCTTGCGCCACCTAGGCTGTCGTGACTAACTACAATTTTAAGGACAGGACGAGCGGGTTGGTAAGAGATAATTAAACTTGAGGAAGAAAACGAGAAGGACGGACACCTCACAAACTTCCAACTATGGTTGTCCGTCCTTCTCGTGTTCTTCCTCAAGTTTAATTACAATTTTAAATTTGGTTACGGTTGCTAATTTAGAATTTACTTGGGCGTTTGAGCTGTGTATTCAACAACTCAAAAGCACGCTTAAATTCATTTACAATTTCAGGACAGACAGGTAACGAGGTAACCATGTACAATCCCAATATGAAATATAAAACTATGTCACAGAACAGGACAAAAAAGGACAACCAACAGAAGGCAGCAATTAACAAATATTAAAATTTTTATTTTGGCCACGAAGATAACCATAAAAAATAGTTACTTTACATAAAAAAACAGAAACGAAAGACCGTGAAAATTATTTTTGCACTTAATTGTTTCAGGACGTGTTACAAAGAATATTTTTTCAGAAAAACCTCATCAGCCTTTTTGTACAGGTTTGAGGGAGGAAACATCTAAAAGTTCACAACTGACACCAAAGCCGGGTGACCCAATAGGAAGATCCATACCAATAAAGAAACATTCAACACGAACACACTAGAAAAAAACACACATCAAGTGGTTCTGCAGTCGCGTAGTAAAGACTGGTCGACTGCTGGCCTACAACCTGGTCATTACAAATTACACCTGGAAATGCTCGGCGTGCAGTGTGCACCGTTCTGTTAAGTACCGTATTTTCCGGACTATAGTCCACACACAGGGTAGTGGTATAGTCTTCAGAGTCCACACAAATTTGTTTGTGTGCCCACACAAACAAATTTTCCTAAGTAGCTCGCCGTGTAAAATGCCTGCCTTGTTAGCGCACAAAAACTTCTAGTATCAATTATTAAGGCACAAAAAGAATCTTAGCATAACAAATCATTATTTAACAATCTGTTATCCACAAATTCCGTCGCATCTATCATAAGGAACAATCTTGCAAAAACAAATCCTTGTATATTCTACACCTGCAGATGGTCCCCACAACATAAAATTGCAATTCAAAACATGACTAGCCCGCGGCTCTTGTCCAAACAATATGACAACAACACGTTTACGTGCAAGGCAAACGTTTTTAGCCACAGCGGAAATCTTTTTCCCCTGCCCTTCGACCTCAGTTTGACATGACTTGACACCAGCTGGAATACCTCCTCAGTGACATGAGGGCGAATCATGGCGAGGGCTTCTGTAGCTGTCTGAGGCGCCTTCTGCTCTTGCTTACGCAGTCTTGTGATGGCCTTCCTGTAGCACGAGACCTTGGCTTGAAGACGCTTTATGACGTGCTTAGGTCTCACTGCTGACTTGTGGAAACTGGGCGTGGAAGCGCGTGAAATAGCTAGAACCAAGAAACACAATATTAGCCAGCTGAGAAACAATATATGTGGCCATAGAGTTGAGCTTGTACACTCAACTCTGCATTATATTTATATAATGTGAAATATCAACACCACCTTCTATTTATGAGTATTAAACTTTTAGGTCATTAATGCCTGTTAACTAAAGATATCCAGAAGCAGTACCAACTTTCCATTTGCACAGAAGAATCTTACTGATGAAAAGCATAGAGGCATCCACATAAGCAAAGAAAATTAGACACTTACAAGCCTCGGCTGATTCAGAGCTGGCAGAGGAGAATGGTGTCACTGGGCTGAGGTCTGAAGGCGTGCCGTACGAGGCACTGGCCTGCACGAGATCTGCAAGAAGTTGGTTATCAGAAACAAGTTGTTGCTTCAAACAGAGTCGCTTCCTCACCATGAGCTGCCATGGACAGGGTGACCGGCTGGCTGTCTGAAGGCGTGCCGTGCGAGGTGCTGGCCTCCACGAGATCTGCAAAAATTTGGCTATTAGAAACAAGATGAAGTCACCTGCAATTAACAAAATGTTGGGCACGACAGCAGCAGTGTTGGGGGTGTAACACAGCAGTCAACACGTTCTGGACATTGAAACAAAACATTTCTAGATGATGGGAAGGTTCGGAGCTAGGGAAGCTTCAAACCAATGATACTGAGACTAAGTGAACACACGATATTGTGATGCAGATGCGCAAACATGACACAATCGCCTAAACGTGACCATACCACTGATGCTAGATAGAAATAAGAGTAATGTCAGAGCTTACGAAGCAGTAAAAGTAGAGTTGCATGTAAGCCAAGTTGTTCTACTTGTATATTTTGCATACATCGGGAAGTGAATAAAGCATTACCACGACATATCACAGACTGCCAGTGTTCCTGTGGACGAACACTGGGCACTGCTGTTTTTGTGAGCCTCGTTCGTCCAGGGTCCATGAAGTCGTGTACAGTGAAGTGGTCGCTGCACACGTATAGTAGCTCACATATTGGCGCGCCGCCGGTTCGTCCAAGAGGTCATGTCTCTTGGCGTACTCGACCCACACCTTAGACCTGTGACATGTAGTACAGGTATATAAATGCCTGAAGATGACTTGGACATTAAAGTGCCAGAGGCAGTTAATACATAGGCCATTGCTGTTTAACAGGAATGCCTCTGTCCCTTCATCAAAGATATATAATTTTATTTGTTCCTTCGAAGTTATCGGATGTCACAAAAAGAACAGCAGAAATTTTCAATGACAACTATTTTTGTTCATGATATATTCAGTGAAGTGTTACGTCTGGGCTGATGTGAAGGCAAACACACAGTAGTGTCCTATACATTATTTTCTCATAAGTACAGGCTATGTGCGAGATTACGAAGTACAGTTTTAAGAAAAATGAAATACATAACAATTCTACGGCTGGTGTTACTTAACCTAGTGTTACTTAACCACCTTAGTGCAGTTTGAGCAAAACTTGGTACTGTGAGCACTCCAGAGCTCTGGTCCTTCGTCTCGCCTGCACTGTTTTTAATCATCACTATGCAAAAGAACTCGCCCAAGTTTTTCTCTTACTACAGCTTTGAAACTAGTTTTGAAGAAACAAACTTTCCGTTCTTTCGCTTTGACAGCTGAACAGTCATCCAGTAAGTTTTTAGAACAAAGACAGATGGAAACCATGGCTACTTGCTGTCCCGTGGAACCCGGAAAAACTTTGTTCCTGGTTTCTTGCACGTTCTTCCGTTGTTACCGCACCACGCTACGCAGCAGTAGCTACCGTAGCTGGGCATTTCGACGGCGTGCGCTGCAGAAGAAAATTTACAGAATTGG
Organism: Ixodes ricinus; assembly: GCA_037355805.1. Lineage (NCBI taxonomy): Eukaryota > Metazoa > Arthropoda > Arachnida > Ixodida > Ixodidae > Ixodes > Ixodes ricinus. The sequence continues at coordinate 142,115 of JAZHYW010018018.1, forward strand.
CGCCGTGAGATTCCGATATGCCTGCGAAAAGGGAGCTGGTCATGACACAATAAACTGTACTAATATACAAAACACAAGGTCAAGTTCGTACTGTATAAATCACTAGGTAACATGTTTGTATACACATGACATGTGTATACTAACATGATATGTTGTACCATATGATATGATGATATGATGATGATATGATATGATGTGTATACTAACAGTATACTAACATTGACATGTTAGTATACACCAACTCGGACGACGAGAAACCAATGCTTCGGCGCCTCATGATACTATGGTTCACTATGGTACTCCAACACACCCCAGCGTGCAGGGTGCACCGAATTACGCAGATGATCGGATGCCTTGCTCACCTGTGATTTCATTTCTCTGAGCTGGCTGTTCTCGACCTGATCAAATTAAAAGCACGGTGCTGCGGCATGTACTTTCAACATTAATAAGGACAAAACCTCACGCAAAGAACGAAAAACCCGTGCGAGTAGGATGAAACCACACCACATTGAGCGAAGCGTCTCAGGACATCTCTTTGGCGTCACCGACTCTCGGCCCCCGCAGAAACTGTGTGCACAGCTCCATTTCACCGTAAGTGCCAGGAAAGAAACAACTACGACGAGAGAGAGCTCGACGCTTTAAATGAGCATGTAATGCACGCGCGTTTGAGAAGTGAAAGCTGGAATCAGCGTCGCTGAAGACAACGCGCACGTGTTTCCAGCGTCAGACGCTTCTGCCCTGCTGCATTTCACGCTATGAAACCTGATGGAACAGAGAAAAGCGGCGAGCCCGAAAGACGCTGACGCCCAACAGACCCGTGAAACACTCCTCATGTGGTTGCGTAATAGTGTTTTGAAATGGCTCACCTTTTCCACGAAGTGAACACCGAGAAATCCACGTGACGACAGGAACAGCAGGCAGACCGCCCGAGCCGCCGAGCCCAACACCCAGGCTGCTGTTATGGCGGCGTTTTGCCCAAGCGGAAGTCGCAATCATTGGAATATTTTTCTCTAACCTTCGAAGCTACTAATAATTTTAAAAGCTTTTAAATTAAGATAGAACAATTTAAGAACGGTGGAAATATAACAAATGTATAAATAATTAGGCACTATGGCGCCAGCTGGCGGCTGCCGTGAAACCTACTTCCTGGGCCGCGATAGGGTCCGAGTGGCCACTCTTTACGTTCTACTATATTACTCTATGTTGCAACGGCGTTTGTTTTCTGGGAACTATAATGTAACAACCTTTACAACATCTTCCGGATCCCGTGAAAAACGATATTTCGTTTTGTCACTTTTCGGTCGTCATTATAATGGTGAAGTAAGTACCGTAAATCGCGAAGCAGTTTACTTGACGTCCACTTCGACTGGTGTCTTGGAAGATCGAGTCTACTGAGCATGCATTCGTGCAGAAGAAGTTTTAATTGAAAGAATATTGACACGTCAATCAACAATTGATTCCTTCTTGGTAAGATTTATCGCGAAAGCCCGTGACAACCATCGAACCGCATCTTCCTATAGACCCTTTGCTGTTTACAAACATGAACTGCCTCCTGCGTCCCAAGCAACTTCCGGTTCATAAAAAGTATGAACAAAGTCCACCCTAACACCGCTGTTTGAAATGTCGATGAAACGTTTAACCACCAATTCTCCAGGTGAACGCCAGAAGAACGAAGAAGCCCGAGATATGTTAAATATTTTCGAATACCCTTGTAAACCAACTTGCCTCCTCCAAGACGTTAAATTGACCTGTCGAGGGCCCTCGTTAAATCTCCAACTTTGATGTGCGTTTTAGCGCTTATGCTTTCTAGCACTGGCGACATAGGCAAGCTCGACAGACCTGCAAAGACGGAGCGACCGGAAGTTAGCTTGGGACGCAGGAGGTAGTTCATGTTTGTAAACCGCGAAAGGGTCTATATCAGAGAACCATTTATACCCACCCTGACATTCTCCGCATACATGCGTTTGCTGGGTCACGCTAGGGCCACGCTACTTGAGCCAGCAGAGCACAGCTGGCAGCGGCGCGAGCAAGGCCACGATTAGAACGTGATGGTGCTCGAGCCATCCCACCGTGAATCAATGTTTCGGCCACCCCACGGGTGCGTGTCGCCATCTATTGGTTGAAGTAACGCCTTATTCAAGATGGCTGCCGTGGGACCGCAGCCTTAATGGCGCAGCAAATGCAATGCGAGACGCCCTAGCTGCCCGCTTCATACAGCCTATCCAGAACATGCTTTAGGGGCGCCCTCTCGAGCCGTCCACATGGAGTGCGGCAGCCGTGAGCGCTCGCTGAGCTCACTACCCCTCCTCTACTTTACGGCCACTCAAGCGGCCAAAGACGTCATGAGGGAGGTCATTTTTTGCTTGTTTTTGTAATTTTAATTTGCCTATAACTTTTAAACTAAAGCGAAATTCGATTAAAAATATTAATTAAGTTACTACGTTTAGTGCGCTCAGGTTCGGTGTTTGCTCGCAGCTGGATGTACCTAAACACATTCTTGTGGCGGTCGCGGAGGGCCTCTAAGAAAGCACCGTCTCGTGGAAAACGATGGGAGCCAGCTGGCAAGAGAAAAAGGAGAAAGTGGTAGTGATACCGTATATACACCGAGTGTCGCACAATTTAAATAAAGTAGTAATGCGATCAAATGTAAAGGTAGTGTTTTCTGCGTTCAATAAGCTCATGGACCTGTGCAAACTATCAAAGCCTGGCGTGCGTACCAAACACGGATGTGAAAAGAAACACAGAACGAAATTTGTTGACTGTACAGATGGTGTGGTTTATCGCATTCCGTTGTCCTGTGGCTAGCACTACGTCGGGCAGACGGGGCGCTGCCTAAATGATCAGCTCCGCGAGCTACAATAACAACGTGCCAAAAAAGAACGGTGGCTTTCTTGACTTGCATTGCACGACATGCAGCTGTTACCCCACTGCTGACCCATCCCTGCAAATTGGAAATGCAAGTCAGCGTTAACACGCGAAATCGTAGAAGCCGAGCTCATTGATTTTTGGGAGACACGTGTGTTGCTATGCCGTCGATTGCATTTTCGGAGAAGGAATTGTTTTTCCTGAGAACGAGATAGTGTTATTTCCAATTATGCTCTGTGATGGTCGTTTTCTTTTGCTTTTGCCGTTTTGTTTGTTGTCATTGTGACGATGGTTGAGACTATAAATTACCGGAACACCTGTTCAATAAAATTCAGTTGTAAGTTGCGCCTTGTTGTGTCCTGTTCTCTTCTTTTGTCCTCGTCCTTGCTGCGCACAGATGGTATAAGATGTCAAACCAACTCGCCCAAACATCCACTCTTCTTGTAATAGCAACGAACAGCACAGAGGACTGTGGGCGATTACGAATCCGGAAAGCTTCTTCGGTAGCCGGTGCAGAATCATTGTGGGGAGGGGGGAGGAGAGCGAGGGCGATGAGCAGCACAGCGGACAGTGTTCCCGTGGTGATTACGACGGTGTTTAAGGTAGTTACGATTCCAGAAAGCTTTTTTTTGTGGTGCCAATATGACGAAGGAAAAACTCCTTGATGAATCTGGCCGCGTGTACGACGTGAAGGAGGTCCGTTTCGACGGACAAGTGGATGTCACGGAGCGCCGTACTCCGCAAACTGCGCGCCCACAAAAAAATTTAGTTGGCGTTGAGTGGACTGCGGTAATTATGTACGTTTATTTCTGAATCATCTTGGCAATAACTGGGCGATTGTTTTCGCGCCGTTCCGCGATTCCCACTACTATCTTCTTGTAGGCTGATGGAAACATCCAAGGATAGGCTTGGGTGGGCGACCGCATTCCGCTTCTCGATTCCGGTGAAGTATTTGCTGCATACTTTAGAGTTTGCCGTCGGTGTCCATGCTGTTCCATCGTCGCTAGAATAGAAAAAAGTAGATTGTACTATTCGTCAGCAGCTTAAGCAAAACGCGAACTGGAAGGCAAGAAACGCCACTAACCTGTACGGACGCACAAGTCGCACCCAGGTCGCGCAGTACTCCGCCTCGTACGGCTTCGAAGGGACGATGTGGTACTTCGTGCCGTGCGCGATCTTTGCACGTACTGTTGCAGCCGACCACGCAGCAATTGTGGCGGCTTTCTTGGTGCGGAATAGCCATCTGAGAAATTACAGCGCTAACCCGATACAACGCACAACCAATGCAGCGACTGGCAAAGCTCCCCGATGCAACGGACCCGTTTGCCGCTAGGGGCGCCCTGGTCGGGGCTTGAATTAGATCCGCATGGTTCCTATACGATCATCTATACGATTTACATATGATTGCAATGAAGACACGTACACGACTTCGTTGTTTAATTGTCTTTATTTCATTCTTAGTGACTAAAGTAATCATTGCCTTATGGTCACTTCAGGGCAAGTTCTAAACCCAATTTTCGAGGCACACCTCGAGGACAGTTTTTTCCGGATGAGCCCAACCTATGGCCCAACTCTCTTTATCAGCATCGCGAAAGGGAAAGAAAAGAAGGTTAGATCGGCGCGTTCTGCCCTCAGCCTCGTCACAGCGCACTCTTAGCTGAGATAAGTCGGTGACCGTAGATGATAACAAGATATCAGGACCTCACTATCTAATAATGCCAAGGAAGGCTGACTCACGCGGGTTGACCCCTCCTTTTATTTACACTCGCCACGACCAATCGGAATCGAAGGAGCGCCGTTTAAACCGGAGTTTCTTTTGTTAACATCCATGGACGCATTTTTCCCCCGATGGAGAAATAAAATTTATTATTTATTTATTTATTCTAGCACATAGCAGCTTCGCTGTAAAACAGACTGTCCCGGCCACAACGGGACGTCTGGTCACCCTAGTTATGCGGCCAGGAGGAGATAAGGACTTCTAGTTGATCGCACTGAAGTGTTCTAGAAGGGAGTAGTGGCAGATGCGGCGCGCTCTCCGTGAAGCCTCCGAAGCGGATGTCGCTGTGTGGCGCTAGGGTAGTTTCCCCGAGCAGTGGCGCTGGCAAAATGGGGCGTCGGCTACTTTCTCGCGGCGCTATCTAAATATATTTTTACAACAGCACACCATTTTATACACCATTTCTGCAAGAGCGCCGCCATCTTGAATTGTCGCCACTTCCAGTAGGGGCGAAAACATTGTTTCGCCGTCGCCACGCCAGTAGAAGACACTTAGGATATAAGCGCAACCGTCGCACGTTATCGTTTTGCCTCCCACTTATTCTTTTACTAGTTACAGGTTGAAACGTTTTAGTATTTTTTCGTCGCCCATACCGGATATGCCTATTCGGTGGCTGGGGACGAGAGTACACAGAAAAGGTCGACAGACTGAACGAAAAGAGTGTTTCAAATGCTTGGACGGCGTCATGCAGTGGCGATATGTTCCTTGGTATTCAACACGACACAAGTGGCAACCTTGAAACTCTACACGCCTGTGACGCTACAACAACGTCGTTGACAGGTTAAGAGTTCAGGCTGTAGAAAAGGAAGGCTGGGGAACAGGAAGCAGGAAGCAGCCCCCTCGTTCCAGCATTCCGCCTGCTTCCCCCTCCCCAGCCTTCCTTTTCCTCGCCCTGGACTCTTAACGAATGTTCAGTCAGCTGTCTCGGCTCGAATGTGGCTCCAGAGATTCGGATGAGGTGCTAAGATTCAGAACGGGGCGTCATGCGAGTTGTAGAGCAATGCCCGGAATTTTTAATGAAAAAATTGCCCGTTCATTGCGAACAAAAGCGCCGAAAAAATACGGGGACACAGACGAAGGGAAACAGGACGAGGCGCCTCGTCCTGTTTCCCTTCGTCTTGTCCCCGTATTTTTTCGGCGATTTTTTGTTTGCAATGAACCAACTGGCCGAAATCTCCACTTTATCACTCCCTGAGGCAGACGCTGTTCACGCCAATAAAAATTTGGAGCTTATATGTTCAGTTATGAAATCGGATCCCAACGGCTAGCTTTCGATCTATTTCGACGTAGATTGAGGGTTCGGTGATAGGTAGTTTATTATTGCGGCGAGAAAAACACGGCTGGTATTTCTTTTCAGTTTACGTCTGCCCGATAAATGAAAACTGCTGATGCACGAAAATTATTTTAGTGTCATATTTTTTACTGGCGGACTGGCTTGTAAATTAGGAGAAAAACTTCAAGCTATGCTGGTTTCCTTAGATGCTCACTGTTCATGAATCATATATAAAAAATTGCTTAAAAAAGCCTCTGACACGCCAAAAAATAATGTTTTTTTCATGCTAGGCGTTGAAATGGCATATCAGGACATCACAAAAAAAATTGTTTCACCATAGAGTTGCGTAGCTTTTTTATAAAAAATAGAAGTACGAGGTCCAATTCAAAGTTCCCGCCGTGCACTGTGACGTAACAGTGTACCGCAATGTGTCAGGGCGGTCAGAAGGGAGGCATCGACCTACGTCACTAAAAGTGAGTTCACCGGAAGTCACGTGAGTTTCACTTCTCGTGCTCTCCGCGACCGTGCCTAAGATTTTTTTTATTATTCTGCTTTTAGTACGAGCGGTCGTAGAAAACGAAGTTTCAGTTCCACTAGCTCTTTACCGCTGCACCGTTGGTTAGTTTGCGTGCTGTAAAATTTGAGGACGAAGAGTCAGTGGATCGACGTGATGGAGGTCAATGATGAAAGCGTACAAGTACAAGAGTACAAGCCAGTGTACGAGTGCATGCCGTCAGTCCGATCATACAGAGCTATACTGGGCGCAAAACAAGCTATCACCCAGACAACACTTGGACATCCCCAGGATGTCCTCAGGACAACTTTTTTGAGGACATTATGATGTCCTAAGGATGTCCTCAAATGATCCTGGAAGCGTCCTAAAACCGTCCTATTGTCCGGCCTCAGGACATCCTCAAGAACGTCCTCAGCAGGGGCAGCCAAGGATTTTTCTAGTACATTTTTAGGACAATGCACTGCAGGTGCAGCTGTTCACTGAGCTGTTAAGTGCCGTTCACACATATGCAACCGAAAAAGACCGAGAGAGATCAGACCGGTTTTTAAGCCTCTTGCGAAGTGTTAGGACCGGACGCGCTTACGCGGAGCTGGGGTGCTATTCTGGTCACAAACGGTCACGTTCGTGTTTCTCGAAAACTCCTCCCCCCTACGAACCGCGCGCTCCTATTGGCCACAGCCCGCGCGATAATTCCACGCGGTTTCCATGGGAACGTTCGCGAAACACGAAAGCAACCGTTTGCCGTAACTGCCGCTCTTCGTGTTCGGACAGTGACGACAAAGTGACGTACGACCACGTCCGACCTACGTAGCACATAGCGGAAGTCGCGTAACTAGATTAACTGCGGTATTACTCGACACACCGTACTCTCTGTTTCACTATGAGTGCGAGCTAGTGCGAGTGTAGGAGCTACAAGAACGTGCTCCGGGCTTTCAACGTCCCTGTCGAGCAGGCGCGCTTGCGCAGTGCAAGCCAACGTTCGTGCAAGCATCGTTCGGGGTGATGTGCTCGCGCTTTTAACTTCGGCTTCTATTGCACGAAGGGGGACAAGCTTTGGGCAGGATTCTAGAGCGTAGAAAATGGCGCCGATGCTTGTTCCGCAACGATCTCTCGACCAACGCGTAGAATGACGGGTTTTCCGCGAGCACCCGGTTGCCTTCGCGATGCACGACGACTGTTTCTGACGACGATACCGCTTGTTGATAAGCACCGTGTGATCGCAGTGTGACCAGCATCGCGACGAGAGACGGCGACGATGAGAGATGATGACCGTCGAGCAGCAGCAGACTAATTGAATCGCACTGATATTTTTCGCAGCGGGGAACTACAAGGGCGCGGTTTCCACCTATGATCACATAGCTAATGCCCACGGGATGGTGATCAGAGCCGTGGCGGCCGTCGCGAGTGTCGCTGTCAACCGGCTGGGAAGAGACGGCTGGGTCGACAAAACCCCGGACCGAGGCAGCTGAGGCATGTTCGAAAGAAGGCTTTTGTCGCCACCACGACAAGCACATCGACGTCGTGGGGTGCGTTGACTGAACCTAGATTCTAACTGAAACCATCATCATCGGTCTGAAGAAGACCGTCACCGTTCTGAAGGACTCCAACACTTTGACGCAAACACCACTTTGCCATTAACAACTTGGTAATAAGTTGACGTTAAAACTTCAGGGTTTCTACCGCTTCGAAGTTAGTGCACGCTTAGTACTTATGTCTTCAGTTTACCATTTGTTGCGGTTTGTAGCTACTGTCAATCACGCAATAAAATCTGGATGGGTTGCTGATGGCATCTTCTTGTATCAATTCGATATTTCACCTTTTCACACCCAGCTTCTGGAATTGCACGTCAGTCATCGGACAGTCATAAGAAACACTTCTCTATGCCCTGCAATGAACTACGAACAGGTGTGTCCTAAAATGAATCGTTAGTTGTTTAGACTGCAGGAGTTGAGTCTGACAGAGTATGGTAACATTGTTACCCACTGTAGACGAGAAATTTAGCCAGTGCAATCTTGTAAATGGTAGTCATCTACGTGACCAAGAAAAACAATAAAACTACAATTGTCCTACATTCAACACACGTGTGTTTAATGTAAAGGTTATGATACCAATTAAACAGATTGTCGTTTCAAAAGTGACAGTAACTCATTAAAATTAAAGAGTAGTGTGAGCTTGATTTTTGAAATTTGCCTGTGATGCAGAGCAAATACTCACAGTTGACTTATCACCATCAAGCATAAACGACAAGCGGAAGCAGAGTAGATATGTGAAGGAAAAGCGAGCATATGTACTAAACGAATAACTGCTACGTAACGTGAAGATGGTCAGCAACTATCTTGCCATTATGGTACGAGCTCAGTGGCTATGCACATGCTTAGGGCAGCCTGTAGAATGTAGGATGCTCCCCTTATGGTATCATCGAGTGGCGAAGCCAGCCGGGGGGGGGGGGGGGCGATTATGCGGCTTCGCCCCTCCACCCCAAATCCGGTGGGCACTAGAATATACACATAAATCCCCCCCCCCCCAACCCGAAGTCATGAACATCCCAGCCACCTCAACCTCCCTCCACCCTCACCCCCTCAAAAGTTCCTGGCTACGCCAGTATACTATCAAGAGCACTAAATAGATAGTCGACATATCAAGATAAGCGAAATTTTCTTTATTTTATGCACCATATAGGCAGTGTTTCTGTCTTCATATGCATGGAGGCAATGCACACTCTGTAGAAAACACTCGTGTGAAGGCTGCGTTCACAATGCGGTCCCCGTCAAACTTTCAAGGCGTTAACGAATTCCACAAATTAAATTTTCAACGAAACGCGTTAGTTTTGCAAAACGCTTGCAAACGTACGTTGCGTTTTACATTATTCACCTTTGTCGTCCGTTGAATCAGCAGTCAGCACTACACAAACCTCAATGAGCTTGTCGTTTGTTTTCTTGCCGTTGAGGCGATCGCTGGCGGTCTTGGCGGCGGCACATATCTTTGTCAGACCGTTGGCTGCTGCCTCCGTGCTCGCGGAAGCGTTGTTCACTTTGTGTCAAGGTGAAGTTTTGAATCTTGACGCATGGCAACACTGAATGAAGGTCTATTACCGTATTCATAATCTCAGCTGTGAGGGCATGG